>WOXC01007256.1:0-298631 GCA_011680675.1 Gymnobelideus leadbeateri | reverse complement strand
AAGGACTAAATCATTGACAATGGGGCTGTCTCTCCGATATTCTATCTGGCTTTCTCTCAGTTGGAGTCTTGGCCAAGAAAGTTTTTAAAAAAAGAAACAGTATTTCATGAACAAATACTGTGTAAGGAATTTAACTAATTCCAGATTTAGAACTTAAGCATTTAGAAAACCACAGTATGGTAGGTTCAAAGCCCATTTAGCTCTCCCCCAGCATGAAAGAGTGCCAATTTTACTTAGGCCACTAAGTCTATCTCTAACCAAAAATACCCAGGTGATTTAGACAATACTTGTCTTACTTTCATCAATATTATCCCTCTAATTGAAAGTGGGGGCTGGGAGGGAAAGGAGCTTTCCTAAATGGTAATTTTTGGCTGACTATGCAGAATAAAAATTGGTCATTGAATGAAATCATGTATATAACAAAAACTTTGAAAAATAATTTGACTACTTTGGGATTTCATTGGCACAAGAAGTCCTCGTGAATGCAAATTTCAATTTCTACATTCCTTCTTTCCCTGTTATGATTGTCACCATATTTAGGGTGTGTGTGTGTGTGTTTGTGTGTGTGTGTGTGTGTGTGAATCCCCCAAAAGAATTTAGACAAAAGGTGGAGGAGAGGCTGTATTTTCATTCTGTTAATATTTCACACCTCCCAACATGCCACTTCATTATTTTTCATTTTGATTACATGACTGGCTTGCCTTTTGTATCCACAATAATGCTTTTATAACTTGCCTCTCTTCTCATAGACAAGTAATCTTTGGTAACATGCTACAGGTAATTGGTGACTATTCTTTGTCATGTCCTTTTCCTATTTTAGTTTAATCAACTCTTCAATTATCCCCTCTGGGCACCTGTTCTACTTTTAACAAGTGACCCTTCTTATCAAACCCATGATCTGCCCCTAGAAGTTTAGATGGTGTTTCTAAGGAGGATAGGGATTGTTTTATTTCTATCTTGTTATCATCACATCTAGCACAGGATCTGGTATATTGATGGTATTTTGTAAAATCCTGTTAAATTGAATTTTAATCACCTATAATCTTGATCCTTTCAAAACAGTAGTGTTCTAAGACTTGAAGGCATATACCACCACCCAGACAAGTAATACTGATGTTACGCAAAGGGACTTTCGAAATTGTTCTGAGCTGGCTCCAAAGGGTGGCAAGGATGGGTCAGTCCAGAGCAGGATGGGGATCACTGGAAGAAAAGCATAAATATGAACCAACCCAATCACTTCCACTTATATAATTCTGAGTCTGATTACTTCATTATCAGCTAGATCATTTGAGAACTTCTTTCAAAGAGATCCATACTACTGTGTTAATTGAAAGATCTACTAATCTAGCTGCCTAACCCAATAACCTGGGCAGTACAGATTTTCCTTTCACTTTCTTTTCACTGAATGGATGCTTAGACCCATCTCCTTCCCATTGCTGTAGATTTCAGTAAAGAGGTTTTGATGTGTTACATATAATTAGTGCAATGCCATCTTCAAAGAAGAGTATTTAGACAAAAGGATCTGTTCTTTAATCAGGATTCCCTTTGTTTGAACTTTATGTAAGATTTGAAGAAACTATAAACTCTCATATAAATTTATATGAGAGTTTATAGTTTCTTCAAGTCTTACTATTTAAGCTTCTATATTGCTTTCCACCTTAACAACATAGTGGAAGAATATTATACCCAAGATCACCCATGCTTGTCTAGTTTTTGATTGAAATGCTCCTTATCCATTTTGCAATTAGAGATGTTTGGATTACAGCAACCAAAAGATGTATATATACTGGTTATTAGAGCTGTGTCTACAGGAGAACAAATAAATATTTGGCCAGGAAGTAGTTGTGGGTTGGAGTGATTGGAGGTAAAAGTCAGTTCTAGAATTCCTTTGACTTACATTTCCACCTTTGTGAAGAAATGAACAAGAGAAGCTTAGTGTGTGTTGAGTTGGTTATCAAGAGACAGGCTAAAATCCAAGTTCTTGCTCTGGCATGTTAGTTTACCTACCGAGGACCTGGGGAGCCCAAGAAGATGTTGATCTCCAAAATTCTTTCCAGCTCTCATATCTCATAATTTTTTTTTTAAAGCAATTGGGGTTAAGTAACTTGCTCAAGGTTACATGGCTAGTCATTATTTATGTGTGGGTGCTCATTTTCTGAGGCCGGATTTGATCTCGGGTCATCCCAACTCCGAGGCCGGTGCTCTTACTCACTGCGCCACCTAGCCGCCCCTTTAGGGCAATTGGGGTTAAGTAACTTGCCCAAGGTTACACGGCTAGGTTTTTGTTTGTGTGGATTAAGTGTCTGAGGCCGGCTCCGAACTCAGGTCCTTCTGACTCCAGGGCTGGCGCTCTATTCACTGCGACACCTAGCCTCCCCTCTCATAATTTTTTAACTTCTCCAATGGCTAAAAAAATCTCTGATGAGCCCATGTTGGCAGGGTTCATCCTCAAGCCATCTCTGTTCAGCCTCTCTCTTTTCCTTAAAACCATCTATAAATGTCATGTCTTGTATTTTTCCACTGTATTCTGTTTAGTAATTATTTTGTATGTTGGACTTCACTTAACTAAATTTGCAAAAGTTATTTGAACCTATTGACCCTCTACTTTTTTATGCTTCTATGGAGACCATCTCCTGATCAATGCATATCAGACATTGAGCAGTCTCAGACTTGAGTGTATAAAGAGAGAAAAGATAAAGGGGTTTGAGGAAAAGCTTGGAGGCAAAGAATGCCAAGTATCAAGAGTGTCAAGTCAGGATAGCCTTTAACTTTGCTGAAGGCTAAAAGCCAAGAGACTTAAGTGTTCAGGAAGAATTAGCTCCTCCATTATGAATGCTTCCCAAGCCCTTTTCATGGTTACTCATCCGTCTTTAGTGTCTACCCGTTCCCTAATTCTCACCTGTGGCTCGAAAAAGCTTTAGCGTGTGCAGTGACCTCACCCTGGTAAAACCATCTTGGCAAATGGGCTAAACCAGGTTGAGGGTAACCAATAGGCCTCAGATTGATCAGAGAGTTAGGGGGATGTCTACCCCAAATATGTGAAGACTTCTTCCAATGGAATGGGTGGATGAGAATAATCTCTTCCAATTGCCATGAAGGGGGCCAAAGCAGGTGCTATGGAGCACTTACAGTTTGATAAGACATGGAAGACCTAAAATCATTCATTGAATCCTTGGCTATTGTCAGTCATCCTGACTTGTTTTGTCTCTGGACTTTGACGACTCTGGAAGAGATAGTGAGGGGTGATGTCTTTGTGCAACTCTGCCTCACTTAAATCTGATTCACGTTTAGAGTCAACATCACCCTGTGATGTCATTAGTTCTCTTCAAAAATAAAGGTGAACAACAACAGCTAAGATGTCAATAGATCATCAATAATTCTACTCAAAAGTGACAATGGCTCCAAGGATATATCTTTAAGGAGGAATTTGTTCCTCAAAATCATTTCAGTGATTGGGGGAGAGGTCATGGTACAAATTGGAAACCTAAAGTCCAATAATTCTGAGGAAGGATGTAGAATGTTTCCTAGACAGTCTTGTTCAAACTTAGGGGAAGGTTGTGGCAGTGAATGGAGAGATGAGGGGAAGTGGAAAAGAAACCCTGGAGATGGTAATGAGTGCTGGGAAAAGGATGGTTCTGTTATGTGATTTGAGTCAATGGAGAACCACAAAGAGCAAGTACACAATGCTAAAATGCTGCTTCACAGGTAAGGTACAGCTCCATGAATGGAAACCCTGGTCAAAGCCTCAGTTGTCCTAAAATCTCTTTCATATCCTAGACCCCTTCCTTCTGTTCTAAGCCTGTACTAATCATGATCCTCACCACACACACACACCCCTGAGTAATTAGGCACTGAGATTCTTTAGGAACCCACTTTTACCAACATAAAGGAGATACGACCTAATAGAAATGAGGACTTCTGCCTGGACAAAGCAACTTGTTAAAATGCTCTCCACCAAAGCTTCCATAACTGTGCCATGTAGACCCCTCCAGCTGTTACATATGGAATTTATTAAAATAGACAAAATGCCAATTACTTAGTCTATAACATTGCAAAGAATTCTATCCCTCAAACCTAAACAACCAGCTATTAATGTTTAATTCTCATAATTTGTAAAACCTTACTAATCGCATTTTTCTTTCAGCCTCCAGCTGAGTGATTTAAAAGAAAAAAAAACTTTAATCATTAACATAGCATCAATGTTATTTGTAAGGCAATACATTCACGAAGCCAGTTACTGATTGTGCTTTAATGGCTCAGGGGTGGGATACATGGCTGTTAATGATGATGTATTCATTAAAGGTCTCCTTACACAGTAGCAAAGTCAACTCGAAGTAAATGATAAATTTCACTTTATGCCATGGATCAGATATTGTGATTCTATATTCTACTCGGTTAGCTTTCTTTGGTAAGAGCCCAGCTCCACAACTGGCCTTGGTACAACAACCTTGTGTGCAGAATCAAACCCTGCACTAATAATTTATTTTAGTGAATATCAAATACCTTCTTTCAGACTACACACACATATACACATACACACATATGAAGTGCTTACATTTTTTACAAACCCACAGTTTATGTAGAGATTATTTTATGTTTAGATATCACTCACTAGCAACTGGTATTGAGCCAGACACAGATCTACATAAACAACAGATTTTATATATTACATAGTTCATACTGCATTTTTCTCTAAGCCAGTTATTTGTACATCAACAAGCAGTTTAATACCTAACTGTACCTTGATAGTCCTTTTTGGGGGCCAAGAAAAGCAATTGGAAAATTTAAAATGGTCCCTTATCCCTTCCCCCTCCCAAATCACATCAAGCATGTGCACTTTTGTAAACTGAGCATTCCTGTTACTGTAAATCACTACCAGATGTCAAATAGCAAAATGTTCATTACTCCCCCTAAATAATAGACTTGATTAATGAGGCATATTTCCATTATGGAACCTAGGTCTCTGTCATGATGGAACACTACTTAGGAAGTGAAAAAAAAATCCATGCAGATGGGGAAATCATTCTAGCTATCACACTTCAAAGGAAAAGCAAACACTGGCATCTTGGGATAGGCTTTGGTCCTCCAAGGAATAATAAGTTCCAAATGAAACCAGCCTTTCTGCTAAAAAAAAAAAAAGGTGCCCCATGTCATGGAGGTAGAAGATGAAATTAATTTTTGGGCAATAAATGGCTTATAATAGCCCAAGAGAGTGTGTGTGTGTGCATGTGCGCACACATGTGTGTGTATTTCTCTCTTGTTGTCTCTCTCTCTCTCTCCATATATGTGTGTATGCATATATCATATATATGTATATATATATACATATATGTATATTTGAATTTTTGTGCAATGTATACATGACTTTTTTAAAGGGGGGCCAATTTGTAAACTAACTATACTTTTGTATACGCAGGACATTAACCATATTATACATGAAAAAATGTGCTTGTAAAATTCTTAGACAAATTTCCCCATTCTAGATAAATACATTGTCATCTTTATCATCATTCAAACAAAGTCCAGTCTTATAGAGGCCTTTCCCTATCTCAGTTTGGAGCTTCTCAATTACTTTGTGTGTGCTAATGTATTTACTGACAGGTTGTATTGCAACCTTCCATTCTTTGTGCCCTGTAGAATGTAAGCTGTTTGAGGGTAGGGAATCTTTCCTCTACTATCTTTCTGTTTTCTGTATCTAGCTTAGTGTCATGCACATAATACATGCTTCATAAATATTTGTCAAATAGAATTCAAGTGATGGGATATAGTATGAGTGAAAGAATACTGAACTTGGTGAATTGGGACATAAGGGTCTTACCACCATGTCTGCCAATAATTGTAAGCTTGGGCAAATCATCTCAGATTGGACTTCAGCTTTCTTATCTATAAAATGCTGGTGATGTGAGGAGGCTAACTATTAAAATGAAGAAAGATGAGTAAGAAAATAAGAATTAAAGATCACTCCAGACATGTAGTTAAAACAACTGGGCATGTATAGTGTAGAAGAGATAAGCTTGGGGAGAGGGTTCTAAGGAGGGAGAAAACTTGGTAGTAGTTTTCAAGTTTTTAAAAGGTCTTTCTTAGGAAAAAATCCATGGGATTTGACAAATTTCTGCTTGTCCCCAGAAAACAGAAGCAGGGCCGGGGGGTTGGGAGGAAAGTTGTGAGAAGCATATTTATGATGCTTTATGTAAGGATAATTGTGAATATCTATAGTTGTCTGAAGATGGAATGGAGTTCCTTGTTTGCTATAGTGAGCTCTCTGTCGCTTTAAATTTCTGAGGAAAAACTGGATGACTACTTCTTGGGTTTATTAAAGAAAAGCTCCTTAAGCAGTTAGTTACAGGTTGGACTAAATGACACCAGAAGTGCCCTCCAATTCTGTGATTCTGTTACTAGAGTTTACAATCAAGTGTTAGAACAAGAAGGGATGTAGGAAAATTCCAACAGGGTTTGAGGAGACAAGTTGAGCCAACCAAGTTGGTTGGCTTACTAGTACTCCCTCCATTCTGTTATCCTGGTCTGGCACTAAAACACTGCCCTGATTTTCTTTTTCAGTAATTCATTTTGACTCATTCTCTTTAGGGCCCTTGAAATTCAACATTCTGCAAAACCCCAAGGAACAACAGAGTCTAGAATTTTAGTCTGTAGCTTCTTCATCTCCAAATTCTGATATATACTCTGAAGCCCCAGTAATGGAATGCCCTTCTTTCTCCATAATGCATGCACCACACCCATCAGTCAATAAATTTATTTTTATTATTTTATTATTATTCATTAACATTTTATATTATTAATACTTACTATTTTCCAGGCATTGTGCAAAATACAAAAAGCAAAAAGCCAGTTCCTCTTCTTGAGGAGCTGACAATCTAATGGGGGAGACAGCATGTAAACAATTATGTACAAGCAAGCTATATGAAGGCTAAATTGGAGATAATCAAAAGAGGGAAGACACATTAACGGGGAACAGGAAGGGCTTCCTATAGAAATTGGAGTGTCATCTGGAATCGAAGAGAAGCCAGGGAAGCAAAGATAAGAGAGAGAGGATTTCAGGGATGAGGGATAGCATTTGGAAATGCCCAGTGTTGGGGACATTTTGCTGTTGTGGTTGTTATTGCTAATGTAGTACATCCTTTATTCTCAAAGAGGACCAATGACATCACAAGGGTGATGCCTTGACTTGTCCATAAATTGAATGTAAGTGAGAGAGATCTGTGCAAAATTGTCAGTGTCATTTTCTTCTTCAGTCAGAGAAGTTTATTGTTAGAAGAGGAGTAAGGAAGTCAATGACACTGGAATAAAAGAGTATAAAGTGGAGGGGAAGGTGTAATATGACTGGGAAGACATGTGTGGGGCAGGGAGGGAGCAGATTATGAAAGGTTTTAAAGTACAAACAGAAGATTTTTATATTTCATCCTGGAGATCGTAAGGAACCACTGGACTTTATTGAGTAGAGGGGTGGCATGAACTTTAGAAACATTACTTGTACAGATCAATGGAAGATGGGATGGGAAGAAATATGTGGCAAGGAGATTGTAATGTTAATGGAATATAAGATCTTCCATGACCATTAATAGGTCTCACATGGAACCCATTAAGGGAAATTTACTTAGGGGAGGTTTGTTTGTAGGAAGGCTTTCACCTGTTTTGTTAATTTCTAATTAGGCAGTGGGTCATAAGGGTTGTGATGCCCTCTGACCCTGAAGAAGTGAATATATACTCTGAGGTTAGCATTTAGCTTTGGGGCTCACTCATTGGAAGAGTGTTCTTTTGATTTGACGAGATGAGACTCTGGGTAAATGTTTAGTAGCTCCCTGGCTTTGAAAGCCCCAGATGTTGGTGCTTCTCTCTCTGGTAACTATGTATGTATTGCCTTGGTCAGACAGTTGGATCTGTCCAGCAATCTATGCTTATTTCTCAGACAGCTATAAGCCTTATCTGTTGGTCTTTATTTCTCTGCTTGTATTTTCTCTGCATTTTCCCTGAAGTTCAGGGTGCTGACTTTTTCCCTGAACATATGAATGCAATTAAAAATATTGTTGACTCCTTAAACAGCTATTTTTCCTAGTAAAGCAGATCTAAGAAACTGTGCTGGAAGCCATCCTGAGTATGCCAGTGTGTTTGCAGCTACAGAGATCAAGCAGCAGGTTATTGCAATAGTCCAGCTGTGAGATGATGTCATGTGCCAGGATGGTGGAAATGCCAGAACAGAGCAAGGAGTATATTAGAAATATGTTGTAAAGCTGAAATTTATAAGCCTTGCTTAGCAACAGATTGAATACGGGAAATGAGAGAGAGGAGGAGGATGCCTAAGTTACTAGCTATGGGAGCTGAGAAAATATTGATAACCACTTTGGTGTAATACAGCAATGATAGCTCTTCAAGTATTTGAAGCACTCACCTAAACCCCTACAATCATCCATAGTTCTTTTATTCAGTCATGGTATCATAGATATGGACTTCAAAGATCTCAGAAGCAAATTTCCTTTTGCACTGTATCTCTTATATGTAGGTAGCTACCTCTCTGTCACCTCCCCATTAGAAAGTGAAATCCTTGAGGTCAAATATGGTGTTTTTTTGCCTTTCTTTTATTCTTAGTATTTAGTACATAGTAGACAATAAATAAGTGCTTAATGACTGATTGAATCTACTATGATCTCTTAATTTTGTAGATTCAGAAATTGAAAACCAAGGAGTTTAAAAAGTATGATTATCGGGGTGGTTAGGTGATGCAGTGAATAGAGCACCGACCTGGAGACAGGAGGACCTGAGCTCAAATCCGACCTCAGACACTTAACACAAAAAAACTAGCCATGTGACCTTGGGTAAGTCACCTAATCCCAATTGCCTTACCTTCCCCCCTCCAAAAATAAAAAGCAATAAGTATGATTATCTTAATATTTTCCTGGTGGTAATCATGGAGGGTAGGATTTGAACATATGTTCTTTGGCTTTTTAATCAATTCTCTTAACACTGTACCATACTGCATCATCTTTTGCTGAAACATTGCTTTATTCTATTGAGGTTGCACCATCATCCTAGTCGCCCAGGTTTGTAACTTTGGAGTTATCTTTAACCCTTCTATTTCCCCCTTCCCATATGCAATAGGTCACCAAGTCTTATTGGTTTTCTCTCTACAACATCTCTCAATTTGTTTCCTTCTCTCTGTAGATATAGCTACTCCACTAGCTCCAGTCTTTATCACCTCTTACATAGATTATTGTCATAGCCTTCATATTGACATTCCTATTTCCAGTCTCTCCCTTTCTCCAAACAACCCTCCAAATAGTTGTCAAAATAATGACCCCAGGGAACAACACTGACCATATCACTCCAATGCTCAAAAATCTCCAGTGGCTCCATATTGACTCTAGGATAGAAAGATTTCATGATTAAAATCCTCCCCTATCTGATCCCAACATTACAGGTTTATTTTATACCACAGAGATGACTAGATGGACCAGTGAATAGAGCACTGGTCCTAGAATCAAGAAGACCTGAATTTAAATTCAGCCTCTGATTCTTAGTGGCTGTGTGACCTTCTTAAGTCACTTCACCTTTGTCTGCCTCGGTTTCAACTGTAACCTTGAGGTAGTAATAATATATATCTTACAGGGTTGTTTTGAAGACCAAGTGAGATAATATTTGTAACCTCTTAAATACTTTAAGCACTTGATAAATATTTTCCCCTTCAATCAATCCCTTTCGCACAATTGAAGTTCCAGGCAAACTGAATTTCCGGCTGTTTCCTGAGCATGACATTCCAATCTCACCTCCCTGAATTGCATAAAGAGTTGCCTATTCACAGAATGCATTCTTTCAATTTATTTTCTGAGAATCTTTATCTTCCTTCCAAACTGAGCCCTGCTACCATGTTCTCAGTGCTGCCTTCTGTGCCTTCCCAAGCCTATGAGATATATGCATACCCAACAGAGAACACATTCTCCTTGATGGCCTTGTTTCAATTTTCACCTTTGTAATTGCAGCACCTCTCTCAGTGCCTGGCTAGGCATGGGTGCTTAAAAAAGGCTTGTTGAATTAAACCGAAGGATATGGTTTTGAGTTTCCCTCATCATCTCTGTCATCCTCTTCTGGATATAATCCAGCTTATTAATGTTACTCTTCAGAATTCGTCCACCTGTGACCAAGCTTTTGCATGGAATGCTTCTCTCGAATATTGTATTACCTAAATGGGAACTAAGGTGAAAAAATGTTCAACACAGTCACCTGCATGCATAATGCACCCACTAGAACAACATTGTGCAAACACATTTTTACTGTTGCCAAAATACCACCTCCGTGACTGTGTATATGTGTCCCTGGAGTAGTATTGTCTTTGGCTGGAACATAGGATGAAACAGTCTGAGAGTTTAGGTAAATAACTAATTTTCCTAAGCAAAGTGAAAAGAGGACAGAGCTTTCTTTGACCTACTCCTATCAAGATTTGCTCAGTGACTCCTAAGTAAAAGCAGCCACAAGAGAAGCACCTCAAAATAAGATTCCATGCTGAAGTTTTGGATCAGTCCATGAATGAATGACTGAATGAAGCCTTCAATATCTCCATACTATATGCAAAGCATTGGGGCTACTAAGAGAAAGACAATCCCTGCTTTGAAGGATGTTGGTCTTCTAACAGAGCAGATGCTAAGTGGGAAAAGTTTCTGCTGCAAGTCTGATGGAAAGCCCCCATGTTTCTTTGAGTATTGTGGTAAAGTCTATTGTAATGCCTCTTCTTCAAGATCAGTTCTTTTTTATTATTTTTTTGGAGAGGGGAAAGCAAGGCAATTGGGGTTAAATGATTTGCCCAAGGTCACACAGCTAGTTAAGTGTCAAGTGTCTGAGGTTAGATTTGAACGTAGGTCCTTCTGACTCCAGGGCCTGTGCTCTATTCACTGTACCACCTAGCTGCCCCTAAGGTCATTTCAATCAATAAAATGGTATCAGTTTCTGAAACTGAACCATTTCACAGTGCCAACAACTTTGGGAGCAAAAACTTTCTTTTCTGCGTCTTCAATAATTGTCTGTTGCACATTTAAGAATGGTTGTCGGTCACCCACTGTATCCCAGGCCCTCCCCAGTCATCTTGAGATTTGTTTTTCCACTGGACTTTGATGACTTTCTGCCTTACTTAAATCCAATTCACATGAAAGTCAAGACACTTTGAGAATGAAGGAAGAAACAACAACAAAGGTAGATCAAGTCACCATTTGGCCAAATTGGAATCTGACTGTTAATTTTATAAATTTGTATTTTGATGGGTAGGAGGAGGCAAAATATATTTGGAAACAAAGCTGATGTTAAAACAAAAGTTAGCAATAAAATAAAGAAAAAAAGAGTGGTTGTCAGGCTACATCTACATAGGGGTTGCTTCCCAGGATGTCAGTAAACCAGGATCTGGCATTGCTATTTCAAAGACTCTTGGGGTTGATTCTTGCTCTATCTCCATCAGGGTCAGAGGGAAGATTTTAGTCAAAATGGTGGTATTAGTTTGACTTGCCTTCTGTCTTTCTCTCAGAGCTCACTGTTACATAGGTGGTAGCTGATAGCACTTGGGAGGGATCAATAGCCCCCTCTTCACAGGAGCTATCTCCATAGACAATGACTGAGAAGACTGGAATGAATGCAGGACTGTCTGGTGGTAGGGGGTAAGAGGTTGTTACCATTTTCAGGAATCCTGAGCTCATCTATCTTTTGGTGGAAGTTGGTCAGTCACTGCTGGGGATAATAAGTAAGGTTGAATCCTGCCCTCAATGATGACTGCAGTACCAATCTGGAAGCAGGTCTATGGGTTTTGGGGATACTGCTATTCTCAAGGCTTTTGGGTTCATGGGCTAGGTTTGGCTCTATCAGAAACCAAGGAAAGATAATCTCCAATATTATATTGGTGGTTCAATTTGTCTGGCCCATGTTGCCACTTGTGTTTCCCTCAGAGTGACCACTGCTTCATCTGGGCTAGAATGCCTGTGATATCCATCCATGGGCCAGTTAACTTAACATGCAATGAACTGGTTTCCCATCATGAGGGCCTCTAATAATCCATCCTTTAAGCTCTGATTGAAAATGACCTAGGCACTCAGGGGGGCCAATTTCCACCTCCAAGCATAACTTTTACCACCTCATCTGTGCAGCATAGTGAATCGGGCCTCCTCAGAACAGTGTAATAAACAATGTGTTACTATGGTCCTGCTTTCCATGATGCTCTTGCTGTTGTCATGTTGTTGTGTACCCACTATTCCCCCTGGATATAGTGCTTTCTGTGATCCAGCATATTGCTTCCTTAGTTGCTTTCCAACTATTGCCTGGGCCACTACACAGGCTGTCCACAATTCTACCTGTGGGGCTATGGTTTTATATTAGTGTTACTGTTCTGGTGGATGGATGCTACTTAGACAGCTAACTACACTGTCTATACTCCCCTTTCCAAAATGGGCTCTTATGGAACCTTATGGGTTTTTTTTCTTCATTTTCTGCACTCAAAAAGACTACAGGTATATGGTATAGTGCATAGAGTATTGGATTTGGAGTCCAGAAGATCTGAATTCATTTCTTGTCTTAAACACTGATTAATTGTATAGGGATGGGGTGGTCACTTAACTTCTCAGATTTCTATTTGATATATATATATATATATATATATATATATATATATATATATATATATATGTGTGTGTGTGTGTGTGTGTGTGTGTGTGTGTGTGTGTGTGTGTGTGTGTGCTTGAATAAATTGATTTAGTTACTCCACCATTTCGTGTGATAGTCTTTTTTGGACTGGAATTTGGTGGGAAGGAAACAGGCCTCCATGGCTATAAGTTTAAGGGTATTCCATTCTTTTTTAAGGAAGAGCAACCAGGAACATAGCTTGAATATATGAAAAAAAATTTTCCTTAGACTAAGAATATGTAAGTAGGCAAATGGATATAATTCTAGTCTGTTATTCCCTTTCTAAGGTGAACAGAGCAGTCTGCCTAGTGGCCCCTTTTCTGGCTCTCCTTCAAGGCATAGCAAACTCTTGGAGAAGGGTGGTCAAGATTCCTGTAATTTCTTTCCCATTGATTACATTTAGGCAAACCCATGTGGACAAACAAATAACTATAAGGGCAATGCACATTACATTAGAAATAAAGCTAAGCAGTTAAGAATTAGCAAATAGTAACATTTATTTTCAGAAATCTCTAAATATTGTGAGATACTAGTGGGTCTTAGGAGATAGCAATATAAAAAAATAAACAAAGAAGCAAAAAAAAGAGTTTGTGTTCAAGCTGGTTTGGAGAGGCCATGCTTCTTTGGAACCACAGTGTTCAGTATAACTCATTTGTGGCATCACTAAAAAAAATGTGCTACTACAATTAGCCAAAGGGGCAAACTATGACAATATCTAGGACTTGGTTGATGAGTTACATTTAGTTGATCAAGACTTGACTCTACTGAGGTCTATGATAAGTCTTCTGATCCTTTAGGGCTTTCAACTTTCCCTGTCCTATTGGCCTTCCTTCCTTGTTTTCTTCCTGTGATTCTGCCCTCTTTTTCCTTAGTCAACTTCATTATAAACCATTCAGTTGCTAAGAGTCAGATTTTAGTTCAATATAAAAAACAAAAACAAGTTACTAACAAATAGAGCAGTCTATCAGGAAGCAATGGGTATTCTCTTGTGGGAGGCCTTAAAGGAAAGATGGGAAGAACTTTTGTTTAGAATATTATATAGGACATTTCTGTTCATTTACTGGTTGGAAAGAAGGGAACTTTGAGGTCTTTTCCAGTTTAAAGATTCCTTGATTCTATGAAGTCTAGTTAAAAGACTAAAGAGCTCAATTAGCCCAGCAAAAAAGAAACCCTAGGGACAGCTGGATGGCATAGTAAATAGAGAATCAACTCTGGAGTCAGGAGGATCTGAGTTCAAATTCAGCCTCAGACACTTAACACTTACTAGCTAGGTGACATTGGGGAATTCACTTAACTACAACCGCTCTGCCTTCCCTCCTCCAAAAAGACAAAAAAAAAAAATCCTTGAGGACCAAAAAATAATTTGGGGGCCACTGAAGCTTAGCCTACTTTTCTAATCAACAATCCTGAAGACTGCTCCATGTGCTAGGGGTGAAGACATCTATTTACAACAGTCATCTTATTTGTTTGTTTTTTAAAAGAATTTATACCACGGAATTCCCTAAATACCAGTTCAGAAGTTTAGCATTGCCAGGTATATTCATTATTTGTATAAGTATAGGGTCACGTCAATAGAGATTACATGTATAAACTATGGGACAAATAATGTCATTTTTCTGTCGTCTTGACAGAGATCACCAGTGAGGGTGAGCAATCATTAAAATAGTCTAAACTTGGAGTGGCTAGGTGGTACAGTGAATAGAGCACTGGTCCTGGAGTCAGGAGTACCTGAGTTCAAAGGCAAAAATACTAGCCAGGTGACCTTGGACAAGTCACTTAACCCCAATTGCCCAGCCTTCCCCCCTCCAAAAAGCACAAAAAAAAAAAAAAAGAATTGCCTAAACTGAATTGGTTGGTTGTTCCTTGCTTTGACTTTCCTGCTACCCATGGCCCTGAATTGAGTATTGGAACTTTTCTAATTCTTTATAATTGCTGAGCCACACATGGTAATTTATTAAGTCATTATAAGGCAATTTAAAGGAATGGATACGCTTTGATGGGTGTCTAACATACTTCCTACACAACCTCCAGGATTGGACCCAATCATTTTTCTCATTTATCAAGTCAAAGAGAGGATGTAAAGTAACCAAATCACAACAAATATTGAACCCTGAAGTGTCCAATTCCCTTCTGTCAGGTGGAGTGGAAATCCTACACTCAACATAAGTAGATAAATATTAAGTAATCCAGTTGCTACCATTTTTTATCTACTAAAATTGCTTATGGCATGTGTGTGGTTGAACACCACCGAAAGGCATGTGAGGGGTTTGATGAGACACTCACAACTGACAAGTTCTGTTAGTTATTAAAGGAGTTTGTTAGTTTAACATCAGTTCTGCATGAGCAATAGTTATCCCTTTTCTTAGTCTTTTCTTTTCCTTTTGCATAGAAATAGAACAGCCATAATGCAATGGCAACAGGCCATGACCTTTCTTATACATTCCATCTGCACTCCATTCATCACACTAAAGGACTGGGATTCGACACTACTTCTGTGCAGTTTGAATAAGGATCGCATGTGAGAGAGGGCTAGCTAATGAGCCATTCCCCAGAGGGACCCCAATTGCTGAGAGACGGTATCTCTTTGGGGATTTGAACCAGGAGCAATCCTGGTTCAAATAGACCCTAAAATGCTTGCAGTTTTCATAGAAGCCTATCTTCGGATGTGGCATCAATTCTTTTGAGGTGATTCCGTGAAAAAAAAAAAGTCAGGATAAAAATTGGAAAAATGTTATTTACTGAGGTTTAGAGTGACCCCATTAAGACTGCTTCAGATGGGTTAGAATCTATAAGGTTCTACACTCCCAGCTTCTCACCCCTATCAACTTGGGGACTAAACATATCTTCAGTGAAGATTTAAAGGGAGAAAATCCGACTAATGTTTGATTGATTCAAAAGGAACTAGGAAGTAGGGAATAAATAACTGGGTTTTGATCATCTTATTCTTCTTTTGAATTTGTGTCTTAATGGGCACAACAGTTACCACAGCTAAGCATTCTATAGTTTAATGGACACATGCATTCCACTCTAAGATAGTAGTCAGTATGGTCCAATAGGAAACAAACAAATAAAAACACAAAAACAAAACAAAACTCTGGATTTGCAGTCAAAGGACCTGAATTTGAATTCTTCCTCTGCCACTTACTACCTATATGTCCCCCTGGGCAAGTCACTTAACCTCTCTGGGATTCCAATCAATCTGGGATTCAGTTTTCTCTATTCTAAAGTGAGGGGGTTGGAGTAAATGACCTTCATGGGACACTTTAGGCCCTAGATCTACAATCTTATAAGAGCCCAAAACCTGGGTTCCAGGCTTGGTTCTCTAATTTAGTTGGTGGGTTATCTCACTGAAATTTAGATTCCTAATGTATAAAACGAGGCTAATTGTACCTACCCAGTTAAATGCATAGTATTATGATGACTCAAACTATAATGTACTATACAAATATTCAGTGTATTATAGCTTCCTGAATCATTTAATCTTCCTAGAAGAACTATATAGTACAACTCATGCACATAAATACATACATACAGAATTATGTAGAGGGATACTATTAAACATCATATTAAAATTGTCCTTTTCTTTGTTTTATTGAATATGCATATAAACTAAAATCATTTGAGAAACAAGATTTTAGTATGCTTAAATGTGATAGCTAAAGAATGCACAGTGTATATATTTATGTACACGCATTCATTCACATGTAGGCAAAAACATGACAATAGATAGAGACCAGTAAATTGATCAAATAAATGAATATATTTGCATTCCATAAATTTACTTATATGCAATATAAAATAGACATAATATACAAATAAAATAGCAATAAAATTTTGTACATATGCATGAATATGTAATGTCCATGAATATGCATTAACTTCTTGTTATAAACCTTTGTGTATTACTACACATATTGGCAAGCCTAAGTTTAAAATTACTTTAAGTCTTTGGGGACACATTGTCTATATAAAATAACAATACATTTTTTTTTTGGAGGGGGGAAGACAAGGCAATTCAGGTTAAGTGACTTGCCCAAGGTCTCACAGCTAATGAAGTCTCAAGTGTCTGAGGCAGAATTTGATACCTATATATACTATATATAGTATATACTATACTATATTATAGTTTGAGTCATCATAATACTATGCATTTAACAGAATAGGTACAATTAGCCTCATTTTATACATTAGGAATCTAAATTTCAGTGAGATAACCCACCAACTAAATAAATATATACACACACTAGATATATAAACTCACAGAATCTAGTGCTACATGCATATATATGTACTTATTGATGTAGATAATACATAAAGCATAACCATTTATAAAAAGAATTGTTGGTATAACAATCTACACAGGAATATCTATATCTATATCAATATCTATATCTATATCTATATCTATATCTATGTCTATGTCCATATCTATATCTATACCTATCTATCTATGTATACATATACATATGTATATGTATATATACATGCATGTATTTTTATCTATAATAACAATATTTTTTTTATTTCTTAAATAATTTTTAACCTTGATGATACTCTGTATTACAAAGGAAGAAAGACTTTTATTATGACATTTGATGTTCTCCCTCTAGATAATCCCATTCAAATCTGGATTTAAAAAGACTAATAAAAGGAAGTAGTACACAGATAATTGAAAATGATAAATGTTCTTAAAGTCATATATATATTTGGCTTTGGGATGTATTTTTGTAATTGCATTTGAATATGGGTACACATGATGCCAGTGACATTTATACTACTAAAGCAACTAACTCAGATGACATGCAATAGATTCCTCCTGGTTTAGTTATTCCCTGTTCTCCTAAATATGGTTTGTTATTGGATAGTATCATTTTTTAGAAAGGTAACTCACTCTAGGTTTGCTATCTTCTTAAATAATCACCTTAACATCTTTCCTAAAATTGGGTAACTGATTGGAAGGTAGTGAGATATGGGTAAAAGAAGATTTAGGTTAGAAAGGGGGCATCTCAGAAAGCAGAATGATGTTGTAGAAAATAATGCTGAATTTGGAGTCAAAAGACCTGAAATCAAATCCTAACTTTCTATCTATATGAAACTGGGTAAATTTGTTTATTCTGCCTGAACCTTAATGACCTCACATCTATAAAATGTAGGAAATTTGTTAGAAGATTTCTGAGGTTCTATACTTCTGAATATTTCATTAAAAAAAACCAAACAAACAACAACTATCTTAGCACCTGCTAAATTCCAGACTGCTTAGAAAAATAAAATTAATGTGACAGTACTAACAATTAAGCATGTAAATTGTGTTATCAATAAGAAGTTAACTAGGGCAGCTAGGTGGTGCAGTGAGTAAGAGCGCCAGCCTCAGAGTTGGGATGACCCGAGATCAAATCCGGCCTCAGAAAATGAGCACCCACACATAAATAATGACTAGCTGCGTAACCTTGAACAAGTTACTTAACCCCAATTGCTTTAAAAAAAAAAAGTTAACCACAAGCAAGATTGACGATAAATTATTTAGAGTTTGGATAATCAGAGTAAAATGGAGAATTAACTAAATGTGCTACTTTTATATTAAGAAGTTTACTGAATTCATTAAAAAAAAAACCTGCCTTTAAAATAACATATATAGTCCCCAACAGAAGAAAAATGTTATTTGATGTTTTATAGTCCTCCATGAAAATCATGACAGCTCCTGGAACTTGGTTGCTTTATGTTGATAAATCTTTCATAAAGCATGTTTAATTTTTATCTAGTTATCTCCCTTCATAGTATACCTAGTAGAAACAACATAAATAATGTTTCAGAATTTTTATAAGACCATTTACAGATATCTTATTGTTTCCTCTCAGCCTTTAACTGAGATATTATTGTTCTACTTTGAATATTTTTTAATTTTAATTCTAAAGTCTTATCATAAAAGAAATGCATCTATTTAAAGGACAGAACCATATGATGGAAGTTCTGAACATCATATTCTATTTTGGCATTGATTTTTTTTTTAATTAACACAAAGGAAAGGGATCGAGAAGGTGAAAGCATTTGACTGGATGATTACTTAACAATTATTTATGTATTAGTGATTTTCCTCCTTGACAACCATGACAAAATGATTTTGCCACCTTCTATTCTATCCCTTAAATTTCTCCACCTTTATCACACCATTCTTTTAATACCTATTCACCTCTTAAATTCTCTTCTATTTGATGCTGCACACTCAATACCCTCACTCTAAATTTCATTCTAAATATTATACACGAGCAGAAATTCCCTGCTAGAACTCAATACCTGAATGCCTTAGTTGCTTGAAGTACATAATTGGCCAGAACTATGATTCCTGCTCTCAAGAAGCTATTGTTTGCTTTTATACATGGGACACAAGAATAATTACATTTTGCCAACAAATGGTAATCAACAAATCAGTAGGTTCCTCAGCTCCTAAGTGTGGGTATTTATTTTACCTGAGCAGATTGAATTATCTGTGCTTCTTATGATTTCATACAATTCTTACCCATATCTTTCATTTATTCTACACGCATTTATTGACTGACTAGTATGGATTAGGCATTAACAAGTTTCTGGAAATAAATGACAAGGAACAAATTGTCCTCAATCTCAAGGAATTTGTATTCTCTCAGAATGTCCTTCCGTGAATTCTACAGAGAGAATTAAACCAAAAAAGAGGGTATCTTCCTCTGGTTCTTTTAAACATTTTGAAGATGGTAATGCAATATTCAAACTATCTACCTTTTATTCCAGTCCCTCTTACTATGTGAGAAGTCCATATCCCTTTTTTGGTACCAGGCATAATTAATGATGTATTCAATGATATTCTGTTGAGGAGCTGACTGGTGACAATTTTCTGTGGTCTGTTATGCTCAGCGTGTCTCATACTTTGCCCATTCAGTCATCTCCCATTGTGATTCTTCTGAGATCCTGCTGTTTTGTGATTGAAAACTATAGAACATCACGGAGATAATAATGATGTTACTGAGATAGATGTTTGTATCAATTCTGACACTGGAATCATTGAAAGCACTGTACAGTTGACTAAATGTGATTCATTCCAGTTGTTTCCCTATTTTATTCAGTTCTGGTACCAGAACTTAAGTCCATCATTCTCTTGATTGTTTTTTCCTAAATTGTCAATACTGACGTAGATCAAATGATGTATTAGATGCAAAATATATGTAAATAATGAAGCATTATTTAAATGTCAGCTATCATCATACACAGATACAGATAAAATATTTATATCCATATCATCATAAATATATTTCAATTTTATTTATTAGTAGATGCTGTGCTAAGTGCTAGGAATTCAAAGAAAAAAATAAATAGTCCCTACTCTCAAGGAGCTTATATTCAATGGGGGATTTAAAACATACATGCATACAAGTAAGCAGGAGTCAAATATGAAATAAACAGGGGCTAGTTTTCAGTGGAAAGATTCTAGCAGCTGGAAGGAGCAGAAAGATCCTTATATAGAATATAGGGTTTGAAGTCGGCTTTGAAGGAAACTAGGAATATTAAAGAAGAATGGGAGGAGACAGTATATTCCAGCTATGGTGAACAGGCTGTACAGGGAGACCCAAGATGGAGTGTTGTTAATGTGAAACTCCAAGCATCCAGGATTGATGACAGGTAGAAAGAAAACAAAGAGGGAACAATGTCGTGAAGATTCAGGAAAATGTGTGCAGAGGTTGAAGTTGGTCATCAAGATAAAATGCAAGGAGAGGTCAAGAAGAATAAGAATTGAGAAAAGACCAAAGAATTTGATAATCATGACATTGTTGACAAATTTAGATCGAGCAGTTTCAGTTCATTGCTGAAATCAAGAGTCAAATTTTAGAGAGTTTAGAACAGAGTGAGATGAAAGGAAGTAAAAGCAGTGAGAATAGTCAGTGTATATCTGTAAATCTGTCAAGCAGTCTAATGAATTCACGGGCTTCCTGTTCAACTGAATGGGAGATAGTTTAGTGGAAAGAACATAGGACTTAGAATGATTTTCAGTTACGGTTTTGTCACATCTCTGTGGCATCTGATAAGTCATAATCTCTCCAGCCAATAGTAGTTATTTGATCTCTAGGATTCTTTCTGGGCTTTTTCATTCTATGAATGCCCTCCTTCCTTTTCTGCATGTCTCTCAGTTTCCATCTTCTCTGAGGCTTCCATACTAGGGATACTCAGGGTCATCACACTGTTATGTTTTTCCCATTCTGTGCTAGGAATTATGGTCCCACTACCATCTCCAGGACTGTAGTGGTGATTTAATTCATTTCTTTTACTATCTAGGGGTTTTTAATTAATCAATTCACCTTTAGTTTTCACCATAAAGTTCCATAAACTTTTGAGTTTTAAATTTTCTCTCTCTCACTCCTTTCCCCCTCCCCAAGATGGCATGCAATCTGATAAAATCTCTACATATACATTCTTATTAAATATAAAATTTTAGGTTTTCCTAATTTGAATCAGTTTTATGGATTCCATTGTCTGCTCTGAATTTTTCTTTATTTAATTGTGGAGCTAATTCTAAGCACAAGAGCATTGTATGCAAATCTAGGAATTGATAATGGTGGCAAGTCTGAGAACTTACCCGCTTATATTGTATTGATATTTGAAGTTAAAAGCAGACAACTAAGCCATTAAAATGAGGCTATTTTATCAGTTTGAGATCTGTTCAAGGGATTGTTGGAAGAGAGGGAAAAACAGTATTAAAAGAGTATAATAGGTTCCTTTCATTACCTGCTTATTTTTAGATACATCAAAGGATGATTGCCAGTATTTAATGATTGCAATTCCCGATTTTCTTCTATTAATTTGTCAGCGTACTGCCAGCTATCTGCATATTTCTATTGAAACCACATAAATCATAAAGCAATAGACAAGGAGAGTTGGAAGAGATCTTGTGGTTCATCTAATCCAGTGCATTCATGTCACACAGAAGTAACTCGATGTTCAGGGGGTTTCAGTGTGATTTGCCCAGGGTCCCACAGCTGGTTAAAGGCAAAGTCAGGGATAAACCTAGCGACAACAACAAAATAGCTCAAGGCACTGAATATCACTGATAGTATTTTTTGTCCTCCAGTTGTTTTCAGTAGTATCTGACGTTCTGTGACACCATTTTGGATTTTCTTAGCAAAGATACTGGAGTGTTTGCCACTTCCTCCTCCAGCTCATTTTACAGATGTGGAAACTGAGGCAAACACGCTGAGGTGACTTTTCACATAGTAATTACCTGAGGCTAGATTTGAACTCAGGCCTGGCACTCTAGCCATATCACCACCTAGTTGCTCACTGATAATATTAATAATGTGTTACTGTTAAAGATTCCAGATAATTATAAAAAGGTACTTTTGAAGGGCAATGAGGGTAGTGACAAAAAACTAAATATATCATTGTGTGGAAAACATTCTGGAAACCACTGCATTGTACCCCACTCTAATGACCCTCAGACTGCTGACTAGTAAGATACCAAATAAGACTTGGTCCAGGCAAATTGCTGAGGTCTACAGACTGTAATTTGGACCTCTGCTGCTTCCAATGTGTTTCAGGAAGCCTACTTCTTTTACTCATGTCATTTTATGTGAATTTGACCCCATATTTTAAGACAAATATGTAGATAAAATAAAATAAAATAAAAGTTTATTTTTGTTTCCTCATCCCACTCCCCAATACCCACACAGAAGCAACATGACACAGTGGATAGACCTGAACTCAGAATCTAGAAAAGCTGGGTTCAAGTCCCACCTTTGACACATACTGTCAATGCGACCCTGGAGAAGTCCCTTACCTCTCAGCACACCAGGAGACATTCTAAGAAACCATATTAAAAAATATTTGCTGATACCTACTGGAAAAGAAATTTATTCACTAGAAATTCCCTATACCAATGAAATCAATTTTGTCCTCCTCCAAAATATTTGTACTGCAAAACTCAGCCTGATCTATGACCTCATTGACATTATTTTGCCCTATCCCCACCAATTCACAACCCATCCATCCATCCCTGTCTACCTTATTGGATTCTTTTCCATATCCTACCATAACTTAGACATAGGTAGTATACCAAAAGTGGACTACCTTTCCCCACTTTCTCCAAATATCATGAAGATACCAACAGAACACACACTTGTCCACTAATCATCTGTTGGTCTCATGATCTAGCTTGTTTACTTATGCATTTCTTTACACAATTTCTCCTTTGTATTTTTTGTTTATAATATTTTGCCATAAGCACAATACATTCATGTATTTTTTCAAGGAATTTTTATTTGTTTGTTTTGATGATTCTCACTTTCATTCCTTTGAAGACTATTGTCTTCCACGTCTTATATCCATAAGACATTAAAAAAAAAGTTGGTGTAAAATAAATATGAGCCTTTCATGATGATAGTAGCTATTTTCCATTAAAAACAACAAAAAATCCTACAATTTCCCAAAAGTAATCCTACTCACTTTCCTTCTAATATTCAAATGTGATCATGCCTATGATGCCCATATTTTCCCTTGCTTAGTGTAATGGGAATGGGAATTTGAAGATCTTCCCTACCCCCTTAATAGATCTAGGGAGGAATTTGAAGACATTCACTGCTTTGAAAGTAAACTCTGCCCCCTAATAGGTTGAAGGTGATAACATGGAGCCTGTGATGGAGGGAATTTGCTGAAGGGTGGAGAAGAGCCCACATAAAGCTTTCTTGCTGTGAAGCTAAACTCTGCCCCCTAATAGACCGAATGTAATCACATACAGCCTGTGGTGGGAAGAGTTTGCTGAAGGGAATCAGAGCCCACAGGAAGATGGAGATAACAAGAGCATGGGAGAGAGAGGATGCTCAGGCAAGGAGATAGAGAGGTTTGTGAGTGAATATAGATCTTTTATTGGTTTGTGGGAAGGCTGAAGGATGCTGCAGCTCTCAGTATTATTATGACTTCTGAATATCTTTGGTACTGTGATAGAATCAGTTTACTGGCTTTGGGATTCCATTTTCTGGTGTCTAAATAAAAGTTTTGGTTCTGTCCTCTATATGGAGAGTTTAGTATATTTTTCAATCAAACATCACTGTCTTTATCATGATCATGGGTGCTGTAAATATTGCATTGATGCTACATTCAGTTAAGCTATCTTTGAACACTCTCTTTCTGCCTCTGCTTCTCTCTCTTCATACACACAAGTTCATATATATATATATATATATATGTGTGTGTGTGTGTGTGTATGTATTACATATATATGTATTACATATATATTACATATATACTATATACGCACATATGCACACATATAGAGATCAGAAATGTACATTGAAAAATTAGCAATATGACAAGGATACTGCTTACATGTTATTGTAAGGTTGAGCATTTTTAAATGCCCTACACTGATGGCTTTTGGGATATTCTTCAGCTAGCAGTTCTGTGTAACCAACTCAGAATACAATTTACCTATCACTGGTGGGGCAGTCAACTTTGTCAGTTGTATCCCAAGGATAGATACTACAAGAGTTAGTAACTTCTGACCAACTGGTTTCATTGGAACCTTTGGGATCTGGCTTTGTCTAGTGTTCCAAGACACTGTGGTAATACCTAATCAGTTGTTACAGCCAGTGTACTTTAGCTATATGTTAATCTTGATCACGTGATATATGGGGAGTATATTAGGGCAACAGCACTCAGTTTAATGAATCAAGCAAGGTTTAATCATAGGAACAGCTGCATATTCCAAATGTCTTTTGGAGGTTAGTAGCTTTAAACTAAATTCAATTGAAGAGAATTCTTCATTACCCATACCGATAAGGGGATCAATGATATGGATATTCTAAAGTCATAGATATTTGCTGCAGAATGATCTATGTGTTTTTATTCTCTTTGCAATAAATTTGCATTCCTAATGTAATTTACATTACATTATTTTCTTTATAGGTTATTAGAGAGATAGATGATATAGACAGAACATTTATTAAGCATTTACTATGTTCCAGATAATACTGTGCCTCTAAATGCTGAGGGTAAGAAAACAAGAGAGTCCCTACTTTAAAAGAGTATATATTCTAGTAGGGAAATAAAAAAAAACATAAAGGGCCCAGGAAAGGGGAGAGATGAAACAGACTAGCGAGTGATCAAGAGACAAAATACACAGTATGCCTGGGGCTCCACAAGATATGATGATCCTGGGGAGGAAGCTTATCAGTCTTTGAGGACCTCTAAAGGTATTGTCATCCATGGGTGAAGCAGCTGGTAGAGATGTGGAGAACACCTGAGAGTGAGCAGGATGTTAAACTGGAATTTTAAAAATTATTTTCTATTTACTGAGAACCTGAGATTAATTTTAAGACATAATTCAATTGTGGGGAAATTATATACACACACACACACACACACACACACACACACACACACACACACACACACACACATATATATATATATATAAACTATGACATGGATAACTCACAAAGAAATTATTTTGAAAATTTGAATATTGAGAATGATATTAACTTCATCCTTCAACATATTCAAAATCTCACTGATCCTCAGTGTACATCCAAACCCCTTAATGCCTTCCCTTCTCACATAATTCATGTTCATGTCTTTCTATAAGTCCTTTTGCAAAAGAAATATATGTAGGTTGTCCATCTATTACCCCTCATTCTTATTTAAGATCAGTCCACTATCCATTCTAGCCATATGTACACTTGCTGATAGATATATGCTACTTCTTATGAGCAAATCATCATTGACACATGCTCCAAATTACTTAGAAACATCATGAGTATTGCAAGGTTCTCTTGGATCACATACCAGTTGATTCCTCTAATATATTGTTCTATCATTCATAGCCATCACTGGGAGAAAATGGTACTAATAATTTGAGTGGGAATTCTGATATCATTAAAATACTATTTTTCTCATATGTGTTCCAGCCTAATCTCATTCAATTGTGGCATCAGCCCTTTATCTCTTATCTATATATCTATCTCTCTATCTCTCTATGTGTTCATACAGATATACATATATGTATAAAATAAGTATTGATGTATGTATACATATATGTATATGCATTATCTTCCCCATACACACATACATATGTTCGTATATTCACAGAAACGTAGTATAATAATGGGCATTTCAATTTAATATCATATTTTGAGCAATAAACATTTTTCATCCACTTTGGCTTTCTATTTTATATAACTAAGCTGATCTCTTTTGATTGAATTCCTAAATAGTGTTTTGGGGAAACCAGGTTAAATTTTTTAAAGAATATGGAATATTCTCCATAATAAGTGTTTTGTTTTGTTTTGTTTTTTTCATTTCTGGGTACCATGATAAACTTGGGTAGTCCTGAGAAAGGATATACTCAGTGAATTTATATGGAGCAATGAAACCACAATATTTCTATACATGATCAAGGAGAAGTTGAACAAGGTTATAGCACTCATATCTTTCTTAGGAGAAATAGTCCCAAAATACGGTATTCCTTGTACTGGGTTGTAGCTAACAGTGGATGGAAGTTTTCATTTATTTAGGAACAATGGGCTAGCCCCTACACTTTAATCAATAAACTTTTTAGTGACACATTCAGAAATAATTTAGATAGTTCCAGAGCCAGAGATTTACAAGATCACAACAGAAAGATGAAGACATAGACTTATACCTGACATAAAGCCCCCACTTTTTTTTCTTCTCAAAGTTATTAGGGTGGTGTAGGGTGTGTTTTTGTTTCCATCTTCCACAAAGGAGGAAAGTGGGTAGAAACTTTCAATAGATAAAATAGGCAAAATGAAATGCAAATAAGGCTTCAAAATTCATTCTTTTTTGTTTAGTGTTTCAGGATTTTATTTTGTGTATTTTTTCTCATTACCATATTGATTTTTAACAAAATTATATTTCACAATTTGCAATGTACCCACATGCTTTGGTGAAGAGGACAATCAGTAATGTTTTCTAAGTACTTTTGATATCTCCTAAGGCAGGATATTATAAAGGCAAATGATTATAATAATTATCATTATCTATGCTTGATTTAACTTATGTGGAACATAATTTTATAAATCCATAGTATCTCAGGGTATTAAGCAAATTCTTAAAAAATCAAGTCAAAGAAAAACATTTTCACTCCCAGAGAAAAGAGGAAAAACTAATGCAACAATAGATTATGTTTTTGTACCTCTGTATTTAACTACTTTGTTAACCCTTCTTTAATAAAGATAGAGATCAAGTTTCTTCTGTTCTAAAGAATCCAATGAAAACTGTCAATAACAGGTGGGTCTTACTTTTAATATATAAGATATACTTGGAGCAGCTATGTATGAACTGCATTTTCAAAAGTCACATCATATTTTAAATTCACCAAGGCCACTAGATATATAAAGGATCTTAGGGTTATTCTTTTTGTGAAGCAAATCATCATTTTATACAGTAATTAACATTTTTCTTAAAAGTTTTTTGTACTAGGTTTTCTTAAAGCAAGGCAATATGATGTTTGAAAATTAATTCATTTATTAAATAAGCATTTGTTAAGCTCTTAAGATGTGTTCAGTACTAAGCTAGGTCTCAACATAAAAAGGCAAAACTAAAAGACTCCTTTCCTCAGCAAACTTCTATTCTGGTATTGGGACAGGGGGTATTTAAGTATAAAATACATACAAAATGAATGTAATGCCATGTTGGATGAGGGCAAAGAGTTTGTTGAGGGAAAGAGATACTATAGTAAAGCTGTCTAGGGGCCAGAGGCTCTAAGTTTCAAGAAAAGTGGCATTTTGGGGACCCAGGAATGTATATCATTGACATTACTGATATTCTACCCACATGTCTTGCAGAAATATTTAATGAGTATCTCTTCTATATTGGAGTCTTGGGGTCGTCTGGCTTTGAACCCATACTCCAAGTAAGGGACTCACATGCACCCAGACTTCTGGATAAAAGGAGCTCATTTCTCCTGGGTCAGTATCATTTCATTAAAATACACACACACACACACACACACACACACACACACACACATACACACACACACACACGCATGCACACACACAGAGCACTATTTAGCAATAGTGAGTATTCAAGAATATCAAAGAATCACAGAAATTAAGAATGGAAAGATAGTTCAAATGGTATTCCAACATATTTGGACAAGTGGTCATTCAGTCTTAGTTGAAGACCTCCAATAAGAGAGAATCCACCATGTGCTGAAATTTCCTGTTCTAATTTTGGATAGCTCAAATATTTAGGAGGTTTATTTTCTTTATATCAAGCTTGAATATGTATGCAAGATGCTTCTAGACAATTCATTACTGGAGCAGCAGTAGGGACTCTGGCACTTAGAACAATTCCCGGAGGATAGTAGGTACTTTACTTAAAAAATGCTCTCTTTTAAGACCTTTTCCATGTAATGACAGTGATATTCTATATAACCAAAATACTTGGTCAATCTAATTGGAAATTTCTGAAAAAAATATTGAATGAATCCAGCTAGTTCTCTGATTATATATCCCTGAGAACAGCAGGGATGCCTCCCTATCTCCTTCATATGTCATTAAGGAGACTCACAGCATCATAGATTTAAAGCTTCCAGGGACTTCCTTATGTTTTAGAGTCAGACAGATGGGAGTGACTAGCCCAAGGTCAAAGCATGATAAGTAGCTGCACTGAGATCCCAGTACAGGACTTCTCCCAAATCCAGTACATCTGTCCATTGTGCCAGCCTGCCTACATTAACAGTCACAGTGAATTGGACTGTCTTGATCTTTTGGCCCCACCATCATGGAGAAATGGCTCATGATGAAGGACCTCGCTAGGCAGCGGGCTCAAACTGCTACCAGACAATGTCACTTGTATAGCCTCATTTTTACATAAAAGACCTGAAAAGTAGCAGGCAGATTTAGAAAGCAACTTTATTCTCAGCACATAGAGGTAGCTTTATGATATAGACTTGAAAGCTCCACATTCCCTTCATTTCTTTACCCCTTCTTTTATCCCTTTTAAGATGGTCTATGCCTGACCTCCTATACAAAGGAAAGGCCTGTCCAGTGTCTCCAGGAAATTAGGGTAAGGTCATATAGGAATGTCTAAATACTTGCTTTATACAAAGCTCCTTTTATATCTTCCCAAAAGCCACAGACTACCAAAAGTAGATTGTGGACAGGAGCCCTCAAAGCTAAACAGCTTAGAGGGAAGGATTTGGGGTGACCTTTCCCAGTCCCTTATCAGTATACTTTATGGATTTGCAGAGATTTCAGACTAAGAACTTCATCCTAGTGCAAGACATAGCTTAAAAGTACATCTTCCCATGTAGTTTTTTTCATCTTCAGCATTTCCAGAGATTATCTAGATTCCCACAGTCATGCAAGATAATTCCTGAAAAAAAAAATTCCCAGCATTTTGGACTCAATTATACTATTTCTAGAGTTAATAACTTCCAATGACCTATAGTCAGTTGCCAGGGGAAAAACCCCTGGATTAGGTCTTAATGAAATCTAAGTATAACTTCAGATGCTACTGATTAAGATACTTGGGGACCAGCAGGACCATGGGCTTAGCACATTGCCTGGTACATAGTAGGCTCTTAAAATTGTTTATTGATTGATTGATCACACACACACAACTGTTTTATTAAGAAAAATTGTTTTTGTAGATTGTATTTGTTCATACATTGGGTCTGCCAATGTCTCCCCAGTTTTAAGTGTACCAGCCACTCACAAGTTTAATCCCAATAGAGATCCACATAGAAGCTTTAACCTGCTTTATTTTTCTGACCTGGGTTGATTCATCCCTCCTTAGGAGACCTGATGGGTTCTGATCCCCAGGGTCTCGTCATATTGATGTTGGCTTTAGTGTAGACACCCAATCTTGTTTTAGCTCTACAGCAGTTTAGAAATACTGAAGTCATAGGATCCATCAGCCTCAGTCTCCCCATTAGCAGGGACTTCAGGTATGCCCTAACACATCCAGTCCATTTCATAACTTCTCACATCTTGAGCTGGAAGGGACCCAAGAAGCCACATATTTATGTTCAGTTTCACTATTTTAGAGTTGAGGAAAGTGAGGCCCAGGGAGGATGCATGACTTGTCCTGGTTCACACATCTAGCAAGTGTCTGATGAAAGATTTCCACCCAGATCTTTCAGACACCAAGGCCAGTAAGGGTTCTTTCCATTATACTACTCTGTCTCTTTGCAGAGCAATGCATAAAACAGAGATAATTGTGTATTTTAAATTTAAAAAAAATTTTTTTTTTAAAGCAATTGGGGTTAAGTAACTTGCTCAAGGTTACACGGCTAGTCATTTGATTTATGCGTGGGTGCTCATTTTCTGAGGCCGGATCTGATCTCGGGTCATCCAAACTCCGAGGCGGCGCTCTTACTCACTGCGCCACCTAGCCGCCCCTTTAGGGCAATTGGGGTTAAGTAACTTGCCCAAGGTTACACGGCTAGGTTTTTGTTTGTGCGGATTAGGTGTCGGAGGCCGGCTCCGAACTCAGGTCCTTCTGATTCCAGGGCCGGCACTCTATTCACTGCGCCACCTAGCCGCCCCAATAATTGTGTATTTTAAAAGATATAATTATACCTCAGTTTGAAATCCCATTTTGAAATAACTGTTGAATCTAATCAACATTTATTATGTACCACTTACATGTAAGGCACAAAATCAATAATTAAATAATCCCTGTTGGGGCGGCTAGGTGGCGCAGTGAATAGAGTGCCAGCCCTGGAGTCAGAAGGACCTGAGTTTGGATCCGGCCTCAGACACTTAACCCACACAAACAAAAACCTAGCCATGTAACCTTGGGCAAGTTACTTAACCCCAATTGCCCTAAAGGGGCGGCTAGGTGGCACAGTGAGTAAGAGCCCCGGCCTTGGAGTTGGGATGACCCGAGATCAGATCCGGCCTCAGAAAATGAGCACCCACGCATAAATAATTACTAGCTGTGTAACCTTGAGCAAGTTACTTAACCCCAATTGCTTAAAAAAAAAACAAAAAACAAAACCAATAATCCCTGTCCACAGGGAGTTTAAATTCTGCTGGGGTGGGGGTAGGTGGTGGGTGAGAGACAAAGAATTTTATGAGCAAGCAAGTAAAAAGTATTGATAAAATAATGCACATTAATTTAAAGAAGGAAAGAATGTTAACAACAACTTTGTGACCTTGGGAAAATTACTTCTTTCCAGAAAATGAAGGAGTCACAATTTATCTTTCCCAAGGGATCTTTCCCCCGATAGCATGTGTTCATAATGACTACATTGTACCCAAATACCTCAGTAAAGGAACTTATCAGCAATCTTTTCCAAGCATTTTTTTTTATGTTTTCAAAGGCAGGATTTATGAAATATTCAAATGTTTTGTTAGATTTTATTATAGGAACCACTGGGTTCTAGGAGAAGATTTTCATCTACCCAGTTTTTCTTTCTTTCTTTCTTTCTTTCTTTCTTTCTTTCTTTCTTTCTTTCTTTCTTTCTTTCTTCCTTCCTTCCTTCCTTCCTTCCTTCCTTCCTTTCTTTCTTTCTTTCTTTCTTTCTTTCTTTCTTTCTTTCTTTCTTTCTTTCTATATGCCTCATTCTACCAAAGACTTAGCTACCCATTGTTCTTTAACAGGATAACAGCCTTGAAAATTTGGGAACTTTTGACTTTATCAATAGATTATTTGGACAATATGGAGTAAATAAATCAAACAATACAAATTTTGCTTTGAAAAGGGGATGTATGTGGCTGTGTAACCTTGGGCAAGTTGCTTAACGGCAATTGCTTTAAAAAAAAGAAAAGGGGATGTATGCAAGAAAAATGTCAAATTATCAAAAGAATCAAATATTTACAAGTAGAAGAGATATATAGTAAACTAGAACTCATAGTAATATTCCAGTAAAGCCAAAAATTTAAAAGGTATGATTACTCATAATATGAAAGCAAATAAAAACATGAAATAGAGATATTAAATAAACCAATATCAGAAAATAAAGTTGAAAAACCCATAAAAGTGACACCAAATTTTAAAAATCTGACCCAGAAAGATTTAAAGATATATTTTATCGAACAATTAGAAAATAATTATAGCTATGTTACACAAATTTTCAAAAACTGAAAAAGAAAATAATATCAAATTTATTCTATGAGGAAAATATGGTCTTAATTCCCAATCCAGAGAAAGAGATCTACAATTCAATATTACTAATGAATATCAATTAAAACTTTTAAATACAATATAACAATAAACCTTTAGCCAAATACTCACTATGACCAATATGGATTTATAACATAGATACAGGAATTATTCAATGTAAGGAAAACAATTAAAACATAAACATATTAGAAACAAAAGCAACCAATGGCACTTGATTGCATCAATAACAGAACTAGACTTTCACAAAGGACAGTACTCATATCTGTTTAAAAATATAGGTGTACATTTATTGACCAACATTATAATTAAATGTGTATTCATGACTTTGGTAAAATTTTAGTCTAAAATCAAATGAGGTGATCAATTATAGGTCCTCCTTTTATTACTGTGTTCTTACAGGGGGAAAATGCCTCTGAGAGAACAAACCTTGAAAAAAATCACTAAATGTTTCTTGCTTTGATAAAATTCAATATAAGAAAAATACATGAAAACGATAACTCGGAAAGTCATTAATTGAATTACTGAGGTCTTCTTTGGAGTGGAAATTGAACTTTAATGCAAAAATCTTAATAAGTATTTTCATGAGATCATAGCAAGGCTCAGAAGACATGTCAGACTGAGAAAGTTACTAACTGCTAAAGGCTATGGCTACACAAAGAAACTATCCCTGTATTCCAATTTTGTATTCCCTCTACTCCTCAAGTTAGCTCTATAATCAGTAATCCCAATATTTCACCTTGATTCCTATTTCGTATTTCATTACCAGCTGGTCCTAAATCATTGTATCTATAATGGTCCATTACTCCTATCACTGACTACCCACCTCTGACCACTGATACTTGTTACATGGGCTATGTTAGAAAGTATGAGTTGAAAAGTTTTATTTTTCCATTCCTTGAGTGTCAGAAGGTTGAGGTCTGTTCTGTATCACACATTCTATGTTGGGCCCAAACCTCCATCCAGGAATAACTTTACTTATCTCTTATATATACTTTCTAACTCTAGACAAAGAATATGATGATAGTGTTGACTTTCTTGATTCTTTTCAAGCTCTTCCTTGAATATTAGGAGTGAAGACAAATACATTCTTCTTGTGGTCAGCTCTGGTCAATGAAGTTTCTAGCATTGGCCTTAACAATTAAAAAAAAAGTAAACTGGAACTATGAAAGATATCTTAACTCATCTTCAAGAGTCATTTCTCCAATGTTTTTATATTGTCCCAAGTAACTTTCTCGATTAAAGACTTTTGCTATAACTTCAATGTGAACACCATGGATATGTTATTAAGCATCTGGAATGCCACAAGATGTTTTATTTCCTACTTCATGACTAAACTATATACTTAGCAAGTAGGCTGCCAACTACTCTACCTACTTAAAAATTATGTACAATTTTCATAGATCATAGAATTAAGAGCTTAGAAACAGCTGAAGATCAGTCTAGTCCTTCCATTTAAAAGTGATGATTTGGAAACCTTAAGAGATTTTTCCAAGGTCACAGAGTGAGTTGAGGTACAAATGCCAGGCATCTGAATATGAAACCAATATGGATTCAACACTCCCACTGTGCTCTGAGTCCTTCCCCTAAGACCAAAAGGCAGATTCTTTTTTTTTTTTTTTTTAAGCAACTGGGGTTAAGTAACTTGCTCAAGGTTACACGGCTAGTCATTATTTATGTGTGAGTGCTCATTTTCTGAGGCCGAATTTGATCTCGGGTCATCCCAACTCCGAGGCCGGCGCTCTTACTCACTGAGCCACCTAGCCGCCCCTTTTAGGGCAATTGGGGTTAAGTAGCTTGCCCAAGGTCACACGGCTAGGTTTTTGTTTATGTGGGTTAAGTGTCTGAGGCCAGATCCGAACTCAGGTCCTTCTGACTCCAGGGCCGGCTCTCTACTCACTGTGCCACCTAGCCGCCCCAAGCAAGGCAGATTCTACAAATAGAACACATACATAGCAAGTGCCCTTAAGCACTTTATATATTTATTAAAATCATTGGTTGATTGGTAACTGATTTTAATGAGGATATTAATTCAAATTTACCAATAAATGCAAAAAGTATAGACATGCAGGTCCTATTGTATTTGTGGTGTGTGTGTGTGTGTGTGTGTGTGAGAGAGAGAGAGAGAGAGAGAGTGAGAGAGAGAGAGAGAGAGAGAGAGAGAGAGAGAGAGAGAGAGAGAGAGAAAGAGAGAGAGATATTTCTACTACCCTATGCTTCAAGAGAGCTACCACCTTTGTCCACTGGTGTTCAGGGGTTGTTATAGGAGATGGTAAAAATTTAGACAAAATTTTAAAGGCTGGTTTTACATCTGGCAATTATACCACTAGTTTATTGGATCAAATACAAAACTCATGTGCATGCAGCTAATGCTGGGTATTGCATTTGGTAATGTATTTTCTACATTTTATTCACCTTTAAAAGCACATATCTGGGCATGTCACTTTTAAATAAGCTCAGTGGGCTTTATAAACATTACTGCACCACTGTACCAAGCTGCCAAATGAGTATTTTGACAATTTAACTATAATACATCTGGTCATGAATCTAAAAGAACTTTTAAACACACACATACACACACACACACACACACACACACACACACACACACACACACACCCCATGGGTCTGGTTCCTTTATTGGTGTGGACCAGGTAGAAGCATTTGTAGGAGGGACTGGTTTGATTATCAACAGTTGTTTCCCTGCATTTTTCCTTGTGTATAGTACCATGGAGTGCATTAAAATTCACAACCTTGCACTAGGGTATATTACTGTAACCCAAGATAACAAAGCTTCATCTATAAAGAGGGCCAGAAGGTCCTTATTAGAGAATCATTCCTGAACTGCCTACAAAGAAAAACCACTATTGGCTCTGAAGAAGCTCTAGAGTTAGACATTGACTGGTGGAAAGAGAACTCTTTGTTATCAAAGGCTTAGCTGTTGTAGTTATCTCCTTCATTGGGAGAAATAGATCTGCCAAAATCACTGACGAATAAAGTATTATTTGTTTGTTTGTTTGTTTTTATGAAGCAATTTTTACGAATGCATTATATCTTTTTAAAGTGTTTTGATGCAAACCCTTAGAAAGCTGCTTTATGCCCTCTGACATTTAATATTGAAGAATTGGCTCTTTCCTAGATTGTAGAATCTTCATTGTTTTCATTCTTCACATTTCTTTTTAGTAGAGAGAACAGCTGGGCTGATTATTGCTCTGAGTTAAGGAAATGGTGCCTTGGCCCACTACAGATTGGCACCTAAGGACCACCAGTGACCATTTCATAGAACTACCCTCATAGATGAGAGAGACTTTAATGATCATTAAAGTGATTGCCACTGTCAGTATGAATCTTCTCTACATTGGTTTTTAGACTGGCTCATTGCTTTGGCCAGGCACTTTCTCAAATACAAGCTAAATTCCATGATGTGCTTTGTAACGCCCGGTCTCTAGCCTACGCCGCTCTACGCGCGGGACCTCTACTCACCCATCCAAGGGTCTTCGGTCGTCACCGGCCCGCCCCTCCCTTTCTCCTGGGGCAGGAAATCACCAGACGGAACACCGGAGTCAAGCAGGTGAAGCACACTTTATTGCAGCAGCTACATCTTCTCCTTTCTTCCTCCCAGCCGCCCCTTATATCTCCCCCGAACACGGAAGTGCCCTTCTGACCAATCCCCAAGATCAATCAAACTCTTTACCATAAAAGGTCTTTGCCTAAGCTTGTTCGGCGTGACCCTCAGACCCTGCGTGACCCTCAGACCCCGCCCCTACAACTCACCCCTTTTAAAATTAATTGGCAAACATCCCTCTATCTACGGGACTCAAGTGCCTGGGGGTACATGGGCCTATCATGGCGTCTCTGGACTCGATGGGTGCAAGCAGGGAGATTTGGCCCCGGAATTTCTGGGGAGCGCAGCCTCCTGGCTTAGGTCAACTCCAAGAGATCTGTCCTTACCCGTCTTGGGAACCCAGCGCCCTCAGGTCCTGTCTTAGGCGGCAGTCTCTAAGAGAGGTTGCCCGTCATCGGAGGGGTGCGTCTTATCCCCGGGCACCACGGTGGCCCCCAATCTGTCTCCCCCCTGGGAGAGCCAAAGGTTCTGGGTCTCACCTGCTGCTTGAGCCGATACGGCTCTGTATCCCAACCGGGACAGCTGCATAAGCTGGCAAACCCTCTTACAAACCAGGGCTGAGACCGCAACAACCATGACCAGGACCACGACACCCACCAAAGCAACGATCCCCATAGACCAAGGGCGACGCCACCAATCGAGGAAGGACCTCCACCAATCAGACACTGTCTCCATCCCTCCCAACGGGGGAATAGAAACATGGGTGTTATTAAGGCGTCGGTAGGTGGCCCTAAGTTCAATTAAAGCCTTATCAAAACCTGCATTCCACGTGCCCTTAATATACTTAGAAAGATTTCTAGCAAGAGCTGCCGGGGCTGAGTCGTTGAGGTATGGGTATGAGGTCACACAAATGCCTTCGAGCCGAGGCCAACAAGCTCCCAAACCCTCCATCACACTTAATCTCTCTTCTAATAGGTCCATTCTTTGATTCAATACAAGAATGCCTCCCCGGAGATAAAACATTTTCAAAAGCGGGGAAAAAACAACACTGGGGGCCTTTCCCCTAAATCTAGTATTACGGGGCACAGTCACATTCCAATTTGGGACTCCAAAACCTGGGAACGCCTGCTGTTGATACAATCCAAGACAGGGCAAACTCCGCTCGGCGGGCATACAAGAATTAGTAGGGAGCAAAATAAAACAAAGAACACCGGCATCTCCTAAATTCCAGACCACATCAGCGGCTGGAACAGTGGCGAGGGGAGCCGAAGAAAGAGTGGGCAAACCCAAAGAAGAATTCTTAACAAAAAGGCTAGGAAACACATGGGAGGAGGACGTAACCGGAAGCGGGGTGGGTAAGGCTCGTAATAGGCCCCACCGCTGAGGAATCTGGCTTGCTTGAGCGGGATCTATGGGCCAAAACAAAAGGTGTAGATTAACAGTAATGCGAAGGGCCCGAAGAACACGTATCGAGGCCCTCTTGCGCCATCTTCTAAGTTCATCTCTTGCAGAAAGATGGCCGCGGCGTTCGTGTGGGCGAGTCCCTTCGTCGGCAGGTCGCCAGTGGTCATCATCTACAGCCCCGGGGACGAGCATCTCTGTGTCTTCCATCCTATCAAGCAGCCCAACAGAATCTGAAAGAAAAACATTTTAACACTCAGCTCTTAGGGCTGGTGGGGGGATTAGAGCTGTCTCAAGGGACTGAGCACAGCGGCTACATAATATTGACACAAAGTGGGGCTATTAACCATACCCTGAGGGAGCACCACAAACTGAAAACGTTGATAGGGGCACGCCAGGTTTACTGACGGGACTGAAAAGGCAAACTTAGCTCTATCCTCCGGGTGTAAGGGAATGGAATAGAAACAATCCTTAATATCAATAACTGCCAATTTCAAACCTTCAGGAATTGCTGAGGGGGACGGGAGTCCCGGTTGCATTTTACCCATAGGAAGCAGGTTAGCATTTATTGCCCGCAAATCCATCAACATCCTCCACTTTCCCGAGCGTTTCTTAATAACGAACACGGGTGAATTATAGGGACTAAACGAAGGTTCAATTTTCCCTTCCCTGCTCAACTCAGAACTTATCTTTTGTTAGGGGCCACTGGTCTACCCACACAGGATCCTCTGAGACCCATGTCAAAGGTGGTAAAAGAAGGGTCCCATCACCAGCGGCCCTCATTAGTTTAAACAATCCGGGGCAGAAATGCGAACACGCATTTGTTGGAGAATATCTCTGCCCCACAGTGGGTGGGGGAGGACACTTAATCAGAGTGGCCGGAAGGTGCCTGAGCATCCATCACGGGCCCATGGTAATGGGTTGGCCGCCTCTAGGGCCCTGGCCACACCACCGACCCCGCGAACCGGATAATTCACAGGTCTCTTAGGCCATTGGTCCTGCCATAAAAATTCAGGAATGACGGTCCTGTCTGCTCCCGTATCCACCAAGCCCCTCAAGCTAAAACCGTCCACCCAGATAGTCATCATGGGCCGTGCATCTGTCACCTCTTCTGACCACAATACCAAATTCTGTGACCCTCCTCCCTTATCAAACCACAATAAAACTCCAAGGGGGGTATTTTGGGAAACCTCAAAGGGAACGCACTGCGGATTGAAAACATAAACCTCATCCCCTGGAGACAACTCCTGAACAGGAACCTGAATCAAGTTTTTTAAGGGTTCCCCAACTAACAATCCTTTGGCAGGGATAAGGGATACAGGCACCCCTAATCCTGATTCGGGGGGAATGGCCACCCTGCAGGCTGATAGGACGGAGAAGCAGCGGTAGGGTTCTGGGGACCCCTGCCCGCACCCTTGGGGCCCCCTCTCCCGTTTCCCGACAGTTGTGTCGGCTGTGGTTTGGACTTCTCCTTTCTGCAAAACTTTGCAATATGGCCTGGCTTACCACATTTAAAGCAAACCGGCACCTGTTTTGGGGCCCCCTGGGGGCACTCAGCTTTGAAGTGGCCTGATCTGCCACACCCAAAGCACTTCCTGTTTTGAGCTCGGGGGCCCCCATCTGCAATCCCTGTAGGGCAGTAATAAGGGCCTCTGTCTTTTCTTCCTCCCTCCTTTCCCTATCCGCCTCCCTTTTCTCTCTTTCTGCTTGCTGTTGTAATAAAGTTGCAGCGATATTGCTCAGGGGGTCCTCCTTAGGAATGAACATAAGTTTTTCTGTGATATCCTCTACCGTCGCCGTGGGCGGCAACGCTGCCAGAGCTGCCTGGCCGGGAGTATCTAGTCCCTCTCTCAACAGCTGCTTAGTTATCCGGACATTACCGGCTTGACCATGGCCGAAAGCCTTGTTAACATGATTTCTAACTCTCGTAATAAAATCGAGAGCAGACTCTCCAGGGCGCTGTTTCAGACTGCTTATGCGTGGTTGATGACCTTCCCCCACTGCATCCAGTTTTTGCCACGCTGTCAGGTGCACTGTATTGACATCCTGTAGCTCCCTATTACTATAAGCTGCTTGGACTACTGGTTCCATATATTTTCCTTCTCCTATTAGGAGATCCACAGTATCCAAGGTGCCCCCGGTTTCCTCCACTATCTTCCGAGCCTCCCGCCTCCTTAAGGCAAGAAAAGCCGTGTACAAGGAGGGTGGAAGGACACTGGCCGCTAGGTCATCATAGTCCCTAGGGGTCCAAGTAGAAGAGGTAGTCAGAATGCGCAGTAAGCGCAATGCATGTGGGGAGGCGGGACCAAAATTCGTCGTGGCTTCCCTAAATTCCTTCAATGTTTTAAGGGGCAGCGGCTGATGGACTCGTCCCCCAGAAGGGTCTACGAAAACAGGGTACGAAGCTGCCCACTCACTCCAATCTACTTGCTCGCCCCGGGCGCTGGCTGCCTGTAATGACCTAGTAAGCAAGGGCTGATAATCCTCTTTAGCTCTGGGGAGAAGGGGCTCATACACCCCTTCAGTTTTGTGAGAAGCGGCAATGGGGTGCTGCAATGGCGGTCGCCCTGAAAACTCAAAAGGGGGGGCCGATGGAACCAATGAGGGTCGGGGATCTAAAATCCCCTGGGGGCGGAACGGGGGTGGGGCCTGCCGGGCTGGTGTGGGGCCGAAAACGAAGACGGGGGAACTACAGGGGAGGGGTAGGGGGGGGGGGTGGCCGTAGACAGAGAGCTCCGTGTCATGATGGCTTCTAATAATCACCCTGTCTTTTTCAGTGAGTGCCTGCACTTGATATCCGCCTCTCTCTTCGGAGGGTTCTAGGGCGTGCCCACTTCCTCTTACCCTACTGTCCCCTTCCCCCGCAGAGGCCGGGGCATTATAGGACTCTCTTGCAGAGGATGAACCTCCTTCTTTAAAAGTCATCTCCCCTCCTCGGGAGTCTGCACCTTTAAAATTTTTATAATCTGGCATCTCGGGGTTACTTCCCTCTTTAGCACTCTCACTGGAGGAGGTCTTTTTTAAGTCTCCCCAAGGGTAATGATCTCTCCTTCCATCCTCCCCGTTTCCCCCGCTTTCCTCCTCTATCTGCACCACCACCTCCCTCCGGGACCGTAATCCTCGGGGGCCCTGGGCCCCTTTGTCTCCGCCTTCTGCCCCCTTCGCTTCAGGCTCAGTCTGCGTGGCCGTCGTGAGAGACAAAGGAATAGCGGCGGGGGTAAGGATCGCCTCAAGGGTTTTAAAGATGCCAAAATCTTGGGGGTCCAAAAACCCCGGGTTTGTATTTTCATAAGCAGCCATCTGATGTCTGACAATCGGGATGCGATCCACTATTATTCCCGAATGTCTCATCCAAGGGCAAACCCTAAGTAACTTGCGAATAAAGTCCTCAGCCCTTCCCTGGGAAATCGAAAGCCCCTTTTCTGCTAACAACCCTTTTAACTGGAGTGCTATCACCCGCTCATCCTCCGGCCCAAAGAGAGGGAGACTCTTTGCGCCTCCCATTTCCACACCCTTCTCTGCCTTCACAGAAGGCAGAGAGCCGACTGGTCCGCCCGTCAATGGGCTAGTCTCGCCGCGAAAGGCGACAGGAGACCAGGGCAGAAACCCCTGAGAGTCCCAGAAGTCCCTGTTCGGGCGCCAAATCTGTAACGCCCGGTCTCTAGCCTACGCCGCTCTACGCGCGGGACCTCTACTCACCCATCCAAGGGTCTTCGGTCGTCACCGGCCCGCCCCTCCCTTTTCTCCTGGGGCAGGAAATCACCAGACGGAACACCGGAGTCAAGCAGGTGAAGCACACTTTATTGCAGCAGCTACATCTCTCCCCTTCTTCCTCCCAGCCGCCCCTTATATCTCCCCCGAACACGGAAGTGCCCTTCTGACCAATCCCCAAGATCAATCAAACTCTTTACCATAAAAGGTCTTTGCCTAAGCTTGTTCGGCGTGACCCTCAGACCCTGCGTGACCCTCAGACCCCGCCCCTACAGTGCTTTTGTATTTCTCTTTCTTCTATCTGTATAGAAGTCTTTAATCCTTTGATGTATCAAAAAGATGTAGAAAAGTGGATGAAAATTTTTAGAAAGTTAATTTGGTAAAGATTCAGACTTTGTAGAATCCCAGGAAAGTGACTGGGCCTCAGACTTCAGGGAGAACTTTGCCTTTGGTACCAGCCATAGCAAACTTTTGATAACAGACAATGAGCATAAGTTTGTCTTAATCTTTTTACCTTATTTCTACCTTTTTTGGGCGGGGGAGAGGCAGAATTGAATTATAGAAAATGAAAGTTGGAAATAAATCATATAATTAAACCATTTCAGTTAATTTCTGAGCAAACTGATGATCAATCAAAGTGAGTTGGCCAAGGACATTCAGTATTTTACTGTCAGGGCTAGAATACAGCTAAGTTATTGATTTGTGTGAATAAGTAATCCCCCAAAGTGGTCATGTTATTTGAAATTGCATTGCATGTTTCCATTTGAATAGAACCATTATTATCTATATTATTATTACCTATATTATCTAAATTATTATCTAATTCATATAACATTGCATGGTGTGAATTCAAATAATATGTCCATTTCACAGGATTCAATAGTCATACTAATGGAGACCAGGCTGTATTACATTACCTGGGTCTCTTTTTTCCTAAGTCTTTGTTCTTTCTGTTACATCATGATAGTCTATTATAGAGTCAAAGAATTATAGATATAGGGCTGGACGAGATGTTAGAAATGTTAGAATTTTCTAAATATTAGAAATCTTTATTTTCCAGATGAGGAAACTGAGGTACAGAAAGTGCAGGTGACATTGTCAATGTCACAGAGATAGTAATAAATAAAATTTAAACCCAAGTGTTTTGATTCCAAATCTTGTATGCTTTTCACTACTGTGCATCATACTAGTATAGACCTGATCATTAGCAAATAAAATTGCTTATAAATACTACCAGATATGTTGGAAGATACCACTGAGCTTCAAAGTATCCAGTGTCTAGTCTTAGAGTACCTTTGATTCTCTTGGAAATGTATATTGGATACATACATATCTAGGCTTCATTCTTTAGCTTCTACAAAGTGGAAGAGTATGGGGAGGCTAGCCTTGGAATTCACATGCCTCAGTAAGTCAGATTTATCCACATGACTCCACATATTCAAATGTGCTGGGGGAATTCCAGAAAGGTTAAAGTTAAATGGTACTTTTGAATCCAAAAATACCTTGACCAACTAGAATACTTGGATGAATCTAATAAGATGAAATTTCACAGGGATGACTATAAATCCCTACACTAATGTTTTTAAAAATAATGCCAGCTTGACAAGTACAAATGGTGTTGTTAGACATAAATGAGATAGCATGTGGGTTTTTTTGTTTTTTGAAGGAGATTTCATGTTCAATACAATTCAGTAGTGTGACGTGGCAGCCAAAGAGCTACCAGGGACTTGGCCCATTATAAAGAGAGCTACAGTTTCCAATAACAAGGAGGTGATAGTCCCACTTTGATAGTCCCACCTTAGTCTTATCATTTCTGGGGTATTGTGTTCAGCTGTAGGAACCTAAGTTTAGGAAGGATATTAATAATATGGAAAGTGTCTAGTGGTGGGCAACCAGGAGAGGGAAGGTGTTTGAATTTGTACCAAATGAGAATAGGGTTAACAAAGTGTGAATGCTTAGTCTGGAAAGGAGAAGGTTTGATGGATGTATGATAGCTATCTTCAAGTATTTGAAGGTCTGACCTATGGATGGGGTATTAGGCTTGTTCTGCTTGGCCTCATAGGTAAAAATCAGGCACAGTGGATGCTTGAAAAGAGGCAAATTTGAGATTTACAATGAAGCAACAATAATAAAAGCTTATCACAAAGAGGAATTGGTTGAATTGGGAGACAATGGAATTTCCCTTATCAGAAGTCTTCATGCACAGTCTGAAAGATCACTCGTCTAATATATTATAGCAGGAATTCCTTTTGGAGCATGGATTAGATTACAGGGTTACTGAGTTCCTTTGTGACTCTAAAATTCTGTGACTTTGGATCAGTTGAGACACCACAATGAGTTCCAGAATTACTTCCTTGTGTATTTATTATCACCACTCCAGTTTACTGTTTTGAATTGGGAGCCAATTGGGAGTATGGGTTAGGGCCATTCACAATCTGACAGCGGTGGATGGAACTAATGTCAACTTTTGTAGGATGATTTGAGGTCTTGAAATTTGTATCATCATTGATCATGGTGAAAAAGGACAATGGGCAAAATACAAATTGGGGATATCATTTGAATAATGCTTTAAAAATCTCTGATTACATGGACAAAGTACTCCCTCTCATTGTCATAGATCACCAGCATTTATGTTGTAGTAGAATCTATAGAAACATAGGATTACGTTGTAGTTCACAGGAAAAAAGACTTCAAGGGCAATATACATCAGGGATGTGCTAAGAATTCTGAGACCTTAAAAACCACTGCAATCTAAGGCTTTATTAAGCAAATGTATAAATAATAAATAAATATAAATTATGATTATATCAATTAATAATAAAATACTTAAGTAGAAATATAAGAATAAGTGAAAATAAGCATTAATAAAAGCAAAAATAGGAATAAAAATCCGTCAACAGGTGATAAAACTTTTCTTAACCAGCCTCTCTAACGATAACTAGATTGGTTCTCAGAAAGAAGACATACAACGTATTGCCATTCCTCTATCTGAAGTCTTTACTGCTTTACCTGACCTATCATAGCTTGAAGTATGTAGTCACAGAGTTTTGGACAATCTAAGGTCTTCTTAATTCCCTGATTAGTCTTGAGAGGGAGAAATTTAAGTGAGCTAGTTTTAATCAGGTTAGTTACCAATACATTTGTTTTTAATTTCCCTTTCAATTTGATGACATTGTGTGGTATGAACCTTTGTTCAAAGACATCTGAGGGTTACCTCCCCAGGAGAGGATGGGCATACTCACTAGAAACTTGCTGAGAAAACACAGGAAATTTCTGATGAGTAATTGATTGGGACACTGAAGGATTGGTTCTTGTTGGAGGAGATGCTCCTTTCTATGGTGAGCTGTGAGACCACTTTGAAATACTTTCAGAATGCTAGTTACACTTTTCAGACTTCTTTTTCACCTTTCCCCAGTTCAAAATAAGAAGAGTATATAACAGGATGAACTTTACGTAGCTCAAGATATCTGAGCATTTGAAACACTAAGAGATTTCCTGCCTATAGAGAGAAAGTAGCATTCTAAAAAAGGATTCCAAATTTGAGAATTTCCTAGTGGAAGAGTTTGGGGATTTGGTCTTTTAGAGAGAGAAAGGGATTTCCTGATTTAGCATGCATGCTATTTGGAGAAAGAAGATCATTCACATAGTTCTTGAGTGACATCTTATTTGGAATGCACAGTCAGTGAATTATTCAAAAGTACAGGGGACTGCTTACTTAATAGCCCAAAAGTATATTCACTTCCTGAAGGAATCCTAACTACATTGTTGTTTAGCTGCTTTTTTTTTTCAGTGGTATGCAACTCTTTGTGACTTCATTTGGGATTTTCCTGGCAGAGATACTGGAGTTGTTTGTTTCCTTCTCCAACTCATTTTACAGACAAGGAAACTGAGGCAAACAGGGTTAAGTGGCTTATCCAAGGTGACCCAGCTAATAAATGTCTGAGGCCAAATTTTAACTCAGTAGGACAAGTCTTTCTGACTCTGATCCAGGAATTCTATCCACTGTTCCATCTTGTTGCCCAAATTATAGGGTATCATTATGAGTCTGGCATTATATAATGACATTTATTCACTTCACATGCAAATCAAGACATCACCCTCGTGATGCTGTTGGTCATCTTTGAGAAAAAAAAAAGGGCAAACAACACCAAGAGCAGGACTTGTGAGAGGACTAGTAGAAGACTACTTATGTAGCTCTTCTCAGCAAGATGCCCATGTTCTCCTGGGGAGGTAACCCTCAGATGTCTCTAAACAAAGGTTCATACCATATAACATCATCAAATTGAAAGGGAAATCACAAAACATTATTCACAGCTTATCTGATTAAAACTAACTCATTTAAATTTCCTCTTCCCAAGGAAAACCTTGCCATGACCAGAAAGTAAATGGCTTACCAGATAGCAAAACCAAGTTCAGGTCTCTTTTGATGGGAGTATATGGGCTTTACTTAAGGTTTTAAGATGTGGTGAATATAATGCTGGCCTAGGAAGCAGGAAGATTCATACTGACTATATGACATAATAATTCACTCAGACTCTCCATCACCCAGCAAATTCTTTGAGAGTATAAGATGCAAAAGAAATACTGATTGGTATTGACCAAAATAATTTTGTTGCCAGGAGATTCCTATGCCAATAAGAACACAGGTTTTTATTTTGTAGCTCTTTATGAGACCCTATGAATTCTTTTCACCTCCTCCATTTTCTCTGGGGTAAAATAAAACCTGTGTAAATTATTTGCAATGCTACCTTCTGTAGGGAGACTGGACTAGATGGTAGTTCACAGGAAAAATACTTCAAGGTCAATATAAATTAGGAATGTGCTAAGAAGTCTTAGACCCTAAAAATGACTATGATCTAAGACTTTATTCATAGTATAGTACTGTGAATGAGACAAGTGATAGGACCACCTTGCTCTGGTTGAAGCACTTTAGAAGTAGCTTGTGCATTTCTGTCCACATTTGTCCACATATAGGATGACTGAAGTGATAAGAAGAATAAACCCTTTATTTTAGGATTGTTTAAAGGAAGAGTGTTTAACTCAAAAAAGCCTGGGATGTGTTTTGGCGAAGGGGGAGAGGAGAGAAAATTCAGGAAACCTCAGTGTTCTGCTTAAATATTAACTCATTTTCTCAGTATCAGATCCTTGCCAGGTATTCAAGGTCTTGCTAAACGGTCATCTGGTATGTCCCATGCTTGACTTTTGATTCATTAAACAATAGCAATAACAATTTCCAGGGGAGACTATACACCTATAACCCTGTTAAATCTAGCAGTTACTTGGCCACTTATATATTGTCCTCAAAACTACCAACTGTCCAACTAATTTGTGTCAAATATGCCAAAACTCAACTTTCTGGCACAGAGACTAACTATCCTGAAATCAATTTAATGGAGAACTATAGACTATAGTAACTTGTCGTCTCAAACCAAGAGAAGCACAGAATTAATAAGATAAGTTTAAAATAGCTATATTATGGAGCTTTGTTTATGCAAGAGAAATATGAGTGAGGGGAGCAAAAGAAGATGTAGATTCATGTTTGTGCTTGCCTCAAGTTAGCTCTAAGATAAACCAGAAGGTAAAAGTTCTGACAACCCTTTTGTCCTTGGGACCCCTGTTCCACTGGAAAATCAAAGCTAGGTTTACGTTAGTGCTAGGGTAGTTCAAAGTTTTGTCAGTTTCTTAAAGGGATTAATGTTTCTGGTTTATCTAAGGATGCTCACACTGTTTTCTCTCAAAGGTCAATTAAACAGCTGCCTTCACCATTGGGTGATAAATCTGTACTCTAACCATAAGATTGGCCTGGTAGAATGGCTACCGGACTGGAACAGATAATATTAACCTGAGTGGATTTTTTAATCTAGCAGAACTAAGTGCTTCCCAAGTCAGCCTCCAAAAGGAATTTCAAAAATGCAAATGAGCCCTTGTGAAAATCCTTGTGAAGTGACCACTTGATAGTCTGAACAAACAGCCCTGTGATTTGAAGCCGATATCCTGGATACACGTCAAATTAACCAGGTAATTGCTGTAGTCAGAGTTTCTCCTAAATAGAAAATTGCTATTTGCTCTTTCCCAAGTTCCTTCTGTGTTTAATTGGCCTCCTGTAATGAGGTTGGCTTGGTAGTTCTTTCATTAAAAATCCCAATATAGTGATTACCTTTTCTTTTTTCCTAAAGTAGTGGGATCTGAAGCTGTTCAGTCAGCTTCCACAGCAGTTGGTTCAACATCACAAAGTAACCAGACGAGGAAAAACAGCCTCTCGTGGCTGTTAATTTTTCACATATAGTAAACCAGAGATTTTTCAAAGGATAAAGGAAACTGTTCTATCTACCCTCCGGTAGGGCCACAAGCTTTTAAAGTCAGAGGTCTGATGACGTTTACTGTTTTTCAAGTCACTTAATGTCTATGTTTCTGAGTTGTCTACCACAAGCTGAAAGTCCCTGCCCTCAAGGAGCTTACAATCTTAGACATAGATATCTGTTCATGCAAGAAGGAGAACTGAGAAAAGTGTTGCCATTTAGTTGCCATTTGGCAACTAAATGCACTGACACTCATTGCTATGTATTTGAATGTCTCTTAAAAGAACCAGCCAAAAATATGCCAATGTCAGCTGTGAGGAAGATCATGAAGATGACTCCATGACCTCACTTAGTACAATAATACATGAGAAGATCTTGTTCTGATTCTAAGCTCTGCAGCTGATAGCTTCATGACTTTAGAAAAATCATAGATTTCTCTGAGAATCAATTTCTTCAGAAGATCATTCACTTTAATGATCCATCATGGCATGATTTCTTGAAATCTATGCCAAGGAAATTTAGACCTTGGCAGGTCCTATCAACCTAAAACTTGTAGGACTTGCCCAATGATGGAAATGTCTATCATCCAAGGACTATCCCAGCTAAATTCAGAGAGGCTAAGTATCCGAACATTGGTCAATGGGGGGTATTTTTGTTTGCTTGTGGCCTTAGCAACTCATGAAGAGCCAACTATTGAGATATGGAGAAGTTGTTTTTCTCTTCTATGAAGATAATGCCTTTATAATTGAAATCATTTATCTTTCATAGTAGTAAAACAATGTCGGGGCGGCTAGGTGGTGCAGTGAATAGAGAGCCGGCCCTGGAGTCAGAAGGACCTGAGTTCGGAGCCGGCCTCAGACACTTAATCCACACAAACAAAAACCTAACCCTGTAACCTTGGGCAAGTTACTTAACCCCAATTGCCCTAAAAGAGTGGCTAGGTGGTGCAGTGAGTAAGAGCGCCGGCCTCGGAGTTGGGATGACCCGAGATCAAATCCGGCCTCAGAAAATGAGCACCCACGCATAAACAATGACTAGCCGTGTAACCTTGAGCAAGTTACTTAACCCCAATTGCTTAAAAAAAACCAAAAAACAAAAAACAATGTCATCATCATTACATTTACTGTTTTTATTGGGGATTTGGCATACATGTAGGTCAGAAAGAAAACTAAAAATGTTTTCCTCCTTCTACAATAATACTATTAAAGTATTAAAAAATACAGATTAAACTATTGTATCCTTCCTGTATATAGCAGATAGCCAGGAAGGATCTCTATCTGGAAAATCTACTTCATAAGATCATAGATTTAGAACTTGAAGGGAATTTTATCAGTTTCTTTATAAAGACACTGAGGCTCATAGAGATTAAGTGACTCACACCATTTCACAGGTTACTAAGTGACAGAGCCAAGTCCCTTCAGAGTTGTCGGAGATCTGTTTTAAAAGGAAATGGTTCATGCTTTAGAAGGTTTGAAGGCTCCTCTTTTTGGAATCAGTGTTAGAATCAATTATTCCCAATTATTTTGATCTACTCCTAGATGAGGGACCATAATTATTTATTTAAACAATAATTACCATGTTTTCAAGTCTTTTTTAAAAAAATCATGTTGTTATTAGAGTTGCATTTTAATATGATGTTCACCTACAATGTGTATTAACACATTCATATGAAGTAAAATATTCTATAAACAATGTATATTTCAGCAGCTTATAAAAGAAAATGAAGTGCACAAAGACACTTTATTACTCTGGGAGCTGTACTGGAAAGTATATGACAACATGTGAAATTTCACCTATAGTTTTGTTATTGATATCATGTTTATAAAACTGAAAAGATAAATTAATTGTACTTGAATGAATCTATTTAGTCTGGTCTTAGTTACTTTGATTTAAATGTCTAAATTACACATTCTTAAAAAATGTATTTGTCTATAAATCAAGCTTTTGGAATGTAAGGGCCATTATTAAACTGCAGGGTTGTTGATATGTAACTTGTATTCATTAATTTATAGAACTATCTATATCAATTTATAATTTAAGTGATATTTAGAGAATCCCTAATAATTGCACATTTAGCAAGTTATTAAAAATTTTCAGTAATGTTTTCCCCCTTGGGAAAAAAGGGGAATGATTAAAAAGTGTGTGTGAGGGGGACATTTAGTAACGGATTGAAGAAATTTTTAGAGATGGGACTTGATTTATCTGTTTCTTCACTTTGTATTCTTTTTCAGATTCTTATGACAGAAAGACAGTGAATGCATACAATTCCGTTTGGCCTCTTAATTATTTCTATCTATTATCAGAGAGTCTATTTCAAACGTATATTATAGTTCCTGTGCTGTCCTGTTCAGTAGCTACTTAAAGGGAGCATTGAGTAGGTGAACTTTTTTTTTTAGGAATTGTTTACAAGTTTCTGTTTGATGGAACTCAGAATAAAGCTTCAATGGGCGTATTCTTGTGCTGTGTTCCCCCAGGGACAGCAAAACAGCAGAAATGTAAGGTTCAGGTGTTTGGTGATACAGGAGGGGAGAAGCAGGAGAAGGAATACTTTAGGCATATATATTTCTTATAGAAGAATTATGTTAAATGGATTTAAAAGCCACAGGGAGTTTTGTTTCAAAGGAAAGATAAATTCATCAAATTATAGCCTAACAGTGAGTCTTACACGATCATCTAAGAACCTCATTCAAAAATGAGGAAGAAAAGCAGAGGACATTTGAAGAGCAATGTGTTCATGCTTAATGAAAATTTGCAAAGGATTATGAACATTTCTATGCAAGAACAAAATACCAGAAGCATCACGTTGTATCATTTACAATCCCTGGTTTAAGCATTATTATTATATGCAATATTTACTTTTATATGTTATGGGGGTTTCTTCCCCCCAGGAAGATTAGAAACCTACTATAATTTCTTTGAGAATTTATATATCCAAAAAGCCTATCACCCTTCACCCAATTGGAGGATGACCTATATTAACATGTCTGTATTACTGATTATCACAATTTTGTTTTTAGTTTTCCCCATGGGTAGGGCTCAGAGTTGTAATTTTGCCATCAATGTGAGGAACCCCTATTATGAAAATTCTATCCACTGATACAGACTGGAAAATCTTCTAATATTAAAAAAAATAGCTTGAAGAATTGAGAGGTTTAGTGATTTACAAATAGGTTCCTGAAGCCTATATATTACAGACACGGGATTTGAACTCACATCTTCACCAATCACCACTATATTTCTCTTTGTTAACTTCATTGTCATTTCACCTAAAACATGAAATTTACTCAGTGATTATTTACCCTTATAGAACTTTGTCTTCTTTTCTCAAGAATTATTTTCTACTCAAAAAAAAAAAATCTTAACCTGTGCAAAAGGTAGTATTTTTTAAAATCTTTTTTGTTCATCCTTTTAATTTAACAAGCATTTTTTCAGGGATGTGTTAGTAAATGTTTAACAACTGGCTCTCTGAAAATAAATGTTTGTTTAATGCACTTTTATGTTTAATATGCATTATTAACATTTTCTCCATCAGATTCTTAAGTCTAGACAATCAAAAAACAATAAATTAAGTCCCCAAGTGATGGTGGGAATATCTATACTGGATAATAATCTCAGTATGGCTATCTTTGCTCTCCTCATTTGTAACCTTTTGCAACCCCAGTTGCAGTCCCAATACCAGACATTTTCCCTAACTCCATTCCATTAATCCATTCTGTTTGTTCTTCCCATGATTATGGAACTTGATGTGAGGTAGAAAGATGCTAAAGTAGATACCTAGAACCATAGATCTCTAGATGGGAACTTAGCACTGTAGCACTTCATTGTGCAGATCCAGTGTCAGATGTAGAGGGAGGTGACATGGTATATTAGATAAAGGATTGGAATTGGAATCAAGAAGACGTGGGTTAAAATCTAATATTAGACATTTTCTAGCTGAACTTTTCCAGGATCTAGTGACCCTGAAAAGGTGACAACATGTCTAGGCCTCAATCTTTTTATCCATAAAATGGATCATTTCTAAGATCTTTCCTACTTCTAAATCTATGATCTTACACTTTGATGAACAATGAGCCTAGGATGTGACTAATGTCACAAAAAAGTGATTTGTCCAGGACTAAAATCCAGACCTCCTGTTCTTTCCCTACACCTCATTCATTACCTGTGGAGTTTGATCATTGACATGCCTTCTCCTCCCCAAAATGAATGATATGCTTTTAATTTTTTTCAATTAGCAAGCATTTAAAATTGAAAAACTGTTTTTCTATCCCAACCCTTGGGGAAGAAGGGTGAGAAAAAAGACAATCAAAATCCTTGGAATAGTCAAGCCAAATTCACCCTTCTGTCACAAAATCCTTGCATAGTCAAGCCAAATTCACCCTTCTGTCACTTCCAAAAGGTATGCTTCATTTCCATCCCCAGTCTATTACATCTGTCAGGTAATGTTCACCATCTTCTGGAATTATATTTGGTTATTGTATTGATCAGAGTTCATAAAGGTTTTAAAATTTTTTCTTTGTCTAATTGTAGAAAGAAGTTGTCTTCAGGATTCATGACCCAGATTAAGAAAAAAATGGGAGTAGGGAACAGATTCTGAAAGAAAAAAATAAAACACCAACTTCTCCAGTTTTCCTTTTTAAGGGACAAAAGTATGCATAGCTTGATTCTGAAATGAATGTAATTGGAAACAATTTTTTTCTGATTTCTTTAAACTTCAGACTTGTTGCAGAGAAATTCTACTTTCCCTCAAAATAATGAGCTTTCTGGTGCCTCCCCATTAATGGCACTATTTCCCCACCTTAGGTAACAGTTTGCCAATTTGCTTTAGTTTCCTTTAATATTTCAATGTAAAACAAGTGACCTTGAATGTTACTAATTCAGCTTACTTCCTAGATTGTAATCGACATTTCTGGTGGTTTCCTTGTTGCATTGTTGATATCCTGGAACAATTATAAATGGAAACGCATTCCACTAATTGCAGAGCTTTGGAGTTAAGCTGATTCGGTTAGAGGCCAGTCATTAATTTATCAAGAGAATTAAATACCCTCCCGGGGGAAGAGTCCAAACATAATTTTTTTAAAGGTTGGCAGCAAAAATTGATGAACTGCCTATCATTCAAGATGGAAATCATCATTCTTTGATTTATGCACTCTATGAGATTAAAATAAAAACGAAAACAGGAACCTATATTGGATAAGCAGCATGGTGTGGTAGAGAGGGCGCTGATTTTGGAGTCAAGATGACCGGGGCTTAAATCCTGTCTCAGATACTAGCTGTGTAACCCTGGACAAATGATGATCTTTCTGGGTCTCAGTTTTCCCATCTGTACAATGAAAGGAATTGGATACAATAGTCCTTATGTTTCCCTCCAACTCTACAGCTATGTTCTTATGATCCCATATCACTCTAAGTAGCATGATCCATGGAGTTGTAACATTTAGACCATGCCCTTCAGAGGTTGACAAAAATTTTGCCAGTCATTCTAAATCCCCAAGGCATAGTTCAAAGTATTTTGGTGTCCCAATCATCTCTCCTGACTTGTGAGAAACCACTAATTAGTAACTGTTATGATGACATAAATAGTTTGACCATTTGTCCTCTCACCCTTTTGTTTTGGAATAATCCCAAACCACTCCGACTTGTAAGAAGGAACTTTGACCTATCACAAGGTATCTCTAGGGAAATCCCAGAATAGAACTGTTTTTACGGTCAAATAGTTTGGCTTTTGTTTTTTAGCACGTACACAACTATGTCACATTAATTTTGTTTTAAAATAGATTTTTTGTATTATGTCATCTAGACTTCCCTTTCTATTCCTCCTGCTCACCTCCCAGAGAGCCCTCCTTTATAATAAATTATTTTTATTTTTAAAGAAAAAGGGAAAATGTAGTCTAACCAATCAATACATTGAAAACATTTCTGACATTTATATAATTCTCCATATTCTTAGGCCCTCTGGTTTTACAAAGGAGTAGAAAAATGAGTTTTCTCATATATCTTATTTGGGGCAAAAGTTATTCTTTGTAATTTTGTAGTATTCTTTTTGATCTATTGGCTTATTCTAGCCATTTGTACTATTTTAGTAATTGTTTATACTATTTGCTTGGCTATGTTTATTTCTCTTCCTATCAGTTCATCTATCTTTCCACATTTTTCTGTATTCATCAAGTTCCCTATATCTTACAGCAGGTCTCAATGAAGACAAAGGACAGGATTAGGGGCTGCAAGGTAGAAGGAAAGAATAAATGATAAAAGATTATGATTAGAGGAAGGAATTTCAGATTGGAATGGTGCTGAGTCCAAGAGTAAGATTTCTCCATGTGGTTAAGGTAGAGAGAAGTTTATCAGAGCTAAGTAGAGTTGGAGAGATTATCCACATGTAAGTTTCAATCACCTAATAGGAGGGCAGGAGTTAAGGGAGAAAGAACGATACTGCATAAGGCACTGAAAGGATTAACAAAGGGCAGCTAGGTGGTACACTAGATGAAGTACAAGCAAAAGAAATAAAGAGAATGTGAATTCAATTTTGACCTCAGACACTTACTACCCCTGTGACTCTGGACAAGTCACAACCCCAATTGCCTCAAAAAAGTATTGATCAGGGGAAGAGAGAGCATCTTAGGGGCAAGTAGATAATAGCTACCAGATTTTTGATTGGGTGGTAAAATTTGGATTGAATGGACCTCAAAAGAGTAAGAGTTACTAAATGATTGTGTTAGAGGGAGGGTCTGGAAGGAGCAATGGAAAGCAAGAAGTATAGGGACTCTCCACCCTGATTATTGAAAGTGGGGAGTATGTTAGAATGCAATATTATCAGCAGGGAGCCAGTTTTCAACCAGTGCCAGAAGATGGGACAAGAGAAGAGTGGGAAAGCAAAAGATTTGAGATGTGATCAATTTTGTTAACTAAAGAACACACATTCCATAGAGCAGAGTGGAAGGTATAGATTTATCTGGAGTGAGAATTTTTTGTGGGGGGGCTAGGGTTGAGGAAGATAGGAGTAAGACAGTGCAAGTTATAGTGGACATGAAAAGGGGGCCACACAACTTTGGCAAGGGGTTCAGAGTTGTTGGCATGGGGAAATTATGACAGGATGGGTATATGCTAATCATTAAAGAATGAGTCTAGGCAGGATATCGGGGTCTAGCAAAAGGTAACTTGAGGGAGAGGTAATTAAACTATTCAAGGACCTACCCTTAAGGTCCAATCCCTCAGCAGTCATAAGGTTGAACTGTATGAGGCCCAGAAGACCCAGACTCAGAACTGCCTGGAGGAATCAAAATCACAGTCTGGGAAAATCCAGACAACAGGAAGAAACTGGAAATTTGAGGTTGGTCTGACCAAAGGAAAGCCAACAGAGCAGGGGAGAAGCCTCAGGTGGAAAGAGGAAGAGGCTACAAGGAGATAACCTGGATGAAGGCTGATACAAGACTCCTGAGGGAATTTCTGTAACAGAGGAGCCACAACACAATGGACTTATGTATTCTTTTTTTGCTACCACACTCATACTTACACACATATAAATGAACACACAAACATATACACATAATAATATAATAAAATATATGTAAAATTCTATATAATTTGTAGTTTATATATAGTATAATTATATAATCTACATTATATAATGTAGTATACACACATACATACGTGTGTATATACATACATGTATCTATAGCTAAATTAGAAAGACAAAGACAGACAGAGATGGAAGGAGGACATTGCTAAAATGTTTATTTATATTGCTGCCATAGTAATTCTAAGTGAGAAGAACCAGAATCAGACAATTTGACAGTTGGAAGGGACCTAGTGACCACTGAATCTGACTTGCACATAGAAGAAATTCCCTTTGTAACATAACCTTGAAGGTATGAGACTCAAAAGGAAAAAGTTCCCATGTCTACATGAGGTAGTCCATTCCACTTTTAAACAGACCCCATTGTTAGGAAGTTAGCTCTGGCATGAAGACTAAATTTACATCATGGCAACTTCTATCCCTTTCATCAGTCCTCCTAGTTCTGCCCGTGTCTCCTATCAGAAAAATCAGAATTCTCCTGCCCATGAGGTCCCTTCAAATGTTTGAATGTTCCTACTCTGTAGTCTCTTTATGTAAATATCCACAGTTTGCTCAATGGAACCCCACATGGCTTTGACACAAAGCCCCTGACCATCCTCATTGTCCTCCTCTGAAGACATTTCAATGTCTTGAATTTCTTATGTCCAGAACAGAACACGATCCACTGGGCAATTATTTCCCTATTCCTGAAAGACAGGCCTCTCTTAATGCACCTTAACGTCAGATTAGTTTATTTTTGGATGTCATGTCCTTTATATTGAAACTACCATCCACTAAGGCAGCAATGCCAAATTCAAATATAAACAGGGACTATTCATCTGCATAGAAGGATCCCTGTCAGTTGCATTTTTACTCAATTTTAAAATATATTGTTATCTATGTTGCATTATACATTTTTATTTCTCTTGTTAAATATTTCCCAATTGCATCTCCATCCATGTCAGGACTCCAGAGTGTTGAAGTCTGAAGATCTTCTTCAGAACAACTGTTGTCTAGCCATTGTTGTCCTATCTAATCTCTGTGAAGTTGATTATTTGCAGCTAAGTGTAAGACCATGTACATTATCTTTATTTAATTTCATCTTGATGGAATCTGACTGCCATCCGGTATGTTAGCCATTTCTTCTAGCTTTTTTTTTGTCATCTGCAAATTTAATAGTGATAATAATAGCTAACATTTATATAGCACTTACTCTATGCCAAGAACTATACTAAACACATAGTGCTATGTAAAGAAATAAATGGTATATAAATACATACATAATAATATATACATTATGCTATATAAATAAATATATAAGCACAATTATCTTGTTTGGTCCTCACAGTCTTTTACAGATAGGATGGTTAATTAGGCAAACAGAGGTTAAGTGATTTGACCATAGTCACATAGCTAGCAAATATCTGAGATCAGATTTGAACTCATGTCTTCCTGGTACTCTATTCACTGTACCACCTACCTCCTTCAAATTTAAGTATTATTCAATCTCTGCCTTTCTATAAAATGTTGATAGAAATGTTAAGCAGCATAGTGCCAAGAACAGAACCCTGTGCTACTCCAGTGGAGACTTCTAGCCATGTTGACATTGAGTCATTAATAACTACTTGTTAACTCCAGCCACCCTAGTCTGGGTCTATTAAACAATACTGTTCTCTACTTCAAATCTCTCCATCAGGATAATATGAGATAGTTTATCAAAATATCTTCTAAATCTAGGTAAACTGTATCTGTAGTCCTCATGTCATCTCCTAACATAGTAATCCATTTTGATTTACAGTAGCAGATGTGTTCCAGCTGATGAATGACTCATCCTCAGTAGGTGTTATGGATTAAGGAAGGTTCTTCCTTGGGGAACAGAGGGGGAGAGTCTTAAGATATTGGAGCAAAATGGAGGGAATATTTGAATCTTTGCCAAGCCCTTGTTGAGATTTCTTTGGATTAGTTTCCATTCTCTTCAAGGTCAAGAGAAAAACATTCAATTGACATGGGAGCTCTGCCAAATTTACCCAGTCTTCACCAAGGTTAGTGCTTCATGGGCTCTTTTCAGCATGTCAATTTCTCCTTGAGATTTCACTTAAAAAAGAAAAAAAAAGAATATGGCATAATGAGGTAAATTAATGCACTGCAGATGTATCCTTAAATGTGTCTCTGTGATATACATAGTATTTTAGTTTTTATTCACTTAGCAAAGCATTTATCCTATTATCATATAATCACTTCCAGCCTAAATAAAGAGTTTAAGGATTAATGTGCAATAAATCCTACCTTTTAGCAGCTTTATTACTATATCAGTTATTAATTTAAATTTGTGTCATTTATAGTTAACAAGAAAGATAGTGAAAAGATTTGTTTGTGTTAGATTATATTGAATATCCTGTATATTAGGGTATTTAACATCACATGAGCAAGCCGTGGTTCTATTATTACAGCACTAGACATTCTTATGGTACCTTTAATCCCGAAGCATCCAAAAGTGCTTTAAAAACTATAAATACAAGGGAATCACTTAATTTGAAAGTGGAAATGTGGTCTAGCAGAGAGGCCCCTAAGTCATGGGAGTTATGGAAGTCCTGGTAGGCAAGGCTTAGTCTCCTCCATTGTGCTATCCCTTAGTCCCTGGCATATCCAGAAGTGTGCTGAAGATAAATCAGATTTTATCTAGCAAGTATTTTGAGCTCAGTTGAAGGAAGACTGTAAATGTATACCAAGTAGACTCGATTTGTTTTTCCTTTTGTTGCAGGAAACCTATTTCTTAGGGTCAGATTAGAGAAAAGTCTTTTTTAGACTTTTTCTAAGGTTTCCTCTTTGCCTATGGAGGACAAAAAAATAGAGCAAGCTGGCCTATAGCAGGACTCCCAAAATTTTATAGATAATTTATTAAGCACTTATTATATACAAAACATTGTTAGATCCTGAGGGGGAAACGCTAAGCTACATATTTTTTAAAAGAAGCAGCTTAGAATATAGTGGGAGCGGGGCGGCTAGGTGGCACAGTGAGTAGAGAGCTGGCCCTGGAGTCAGAAGGACCTGAGTTCGGATCCAGCATACAAACACATACAAACATACAAACAAAAACCTAGCCGTGTGACCTTGGGCAAGTTACTTAACCCCAACTGCCCTCCAAAAAGCAAAAAATATATATATATATATATATATATATATATATATATATATATATATATATATATATAGTGGGAGCAACAAGATATACACATTTATAACTATTTCAGGGATAAATACATAAATGAGTTCTAAGAGGAGGAAGAGGTCACCACTGATTGTGGGAATTAGAGAAGGTTTCACAGAATAAGTGGCATTTAATTTGGACCTTGAAGAATGACATTGGAATCTGAGGAAGAAGTGAAACTGTATTATTCTTACCTAGTTTTCCTTTTTGAACATCATTTTGTGCACATCCTTTATGGACATCCACTCACTGGTCATGTAACCTTCTTCTACCTATTTCCCGCTTTCTTCTACCTTGTTACTTATCTAGATACCAGTACCTTTTTCTCCAACTGGGAAACTTATGTACTTTGAGGATTCCAGACTAGAAATTTCCAGCCTCCTAAATGATTATTAAATTGTTGCCTGTGATTTAGGGGTGAGAAAACAATTCGACCAACTGGAGAGACCTGCCTTCCCTTAAATGAAACAAAGTCAAATAAAACATGAAGCATGTCTAATATCTGAGCCACCATGACCCTGAACTGATTTTAGAGGAGCTGTGATCTGAGCCATCTGCTCTGATCCCAGAACTGTTTGAGCTGCTCTAAATCATGGATCCAAGAATCCTAGATCATCAGGAACTTTTGTTTCCTGTTATTGCTTGAAAAACATTGTACCACAATTTCCTTGGAAATATGTTATTTCTAACCCTTTTCAGTACCAAGTTTTGTCTCCAGTGCAATGGGATCATTGGGTTGCCCAACTACGTTTCCTTTGCTCTGCTTGCCTTCCAGTCTTTGTTGCATCACCTTTTAAACCACATTGCCTTTGCCACAGGCCTATATGGAGCCTAAATCCTTCAGTGTTGGTTGTATTCCAAGGCTCTTCTTGGGTCCTCTTCTCTCATTCTCTTGGTGCCCTAGCTTCTATGGGTTTGATTAGGATATTTGTGGAGATGAATTCCAGAGCCATATGACTAGCCTGAGTTTCTCTTTCTGAGCTCTACCCGCACATAATCAATTGTCTATTAGACTTTCCCAAACTACATATTTTATAGGAATTCCTATCTCAACACATCCAAAACTGACATATTTCCCCCTGAACTCACCCCTCTTTCATATTTAACTATTTCTGTCTTCCATAAGACACAATGGATATGTAAAGAGCTGGACCTGAATTCAAATCTGATAGCTATGTGACCCTGGGGCAACTTACTTAACTTCAATTTTCCTCAGTTTCCTCATCTGTAAAATGAGGATAATAATAGCACCCATGTCTCAGGGTTATTATGAGGATAAAATTAAATAATATTTATAAAGTGCTTCACAAACCTTAAAGCACCACATACATGAGAGCTAGTATCATTCTTTCAGCTGCCCAGGTTTTTAATCCCAATATTGACCCTTATCAGTTAGAAAGGCCAAATGAATCTGCCTTGATGAGGTTGAGATACCTAATTAATAATACATATTCTACCTACTACAAAGGCATGTCAAGAGTCACAAAAGTTACTATATGGAAGTATCTTTGCAAGCACTAAAGCCTATAATATATAAACTATATAAATATGTAATATATTTATAATGCCACATTACATGTTATATAAATGTCACTTTAGTGTTGTGTTGCGTTTGTCCTTCATTTTCGAAGAGGACCATGGCAACAGGGAAATGATGACATGACTTGCAGTTGACTTAGATTTGAGTGAGGGAGGGCTGAACAAGGTTACCAGCCTCACTTTCTTCTCCAGAGCCATGTGAGTCCAGTGGCCAGATATTCATCAGAATGACTGGAGATGACCCAGGATGCAATGGGAGACCTTGGGCCTTTTAGGCTAAGATCTTTTCAGGGACTCACTTAGAGTGAGGTAATGTCCATTCAGTGATTATGTATCTTTTTTTCTTTTTCTAATTAAAAAGGTCTTCCCTTGACTCACATCACATTATTTTCTATCCTTTAAAGCCCAATCCAAAGGTCACCTCTTCAAGAAAGTCTTTTCCTCGATCACTCTAGTTGGCATCATCCTTTGCCTTCAGAATTCTTTTACACTTTATTCTAGAGCTCTTCTGTAATTCACTTATCCTTGGTATTACATATTTTATTTATCAGTATCAGTGTCTTATTACCTTACTGGACTGGAAGTTCCTTGAGGATGGATACCTTATCTTATCTAAATGTTGTATTTCCTCCAAGGTCTAGTGCTATGACTCCTAGATAGTAAGCATTTAATAATATTGTGTGTGTGTGTGTGTGTGTGTCTTGTATTATATTTCAAAGGATGGATGAAAGAAAGTCTCAGAGGAAGGTTCATTTTATATTTTCAAACCCACAACTGTGCCCTGGATTCTGAAATCACCAAGCTTTGTGAAATTGGCTGGCTCGGCACAATTATGGCCCTCCAACTGGCACACATTTGAAGCTGAGTCAGGTCCAGACATAAAGTCACACTGATCTTTTTCCCACTTAAACTTTTTAGATGTGAGGAGAAAGTTCATCCTTTAACCATGGTTTAACAGGATGGGCCATGGCGACTCATGATTTGCAGCATTTGTAAAACTAACAGAAAAACACTGCAGCGGCTGGTCTCAAAGCTACAGAGCAAGGTAAATAGTGGGTTGTAATCTAATTAGCAAATGATAATACAGGCCAATGAAAAACAGGCCACATACAGCAGGGTCTCCAATTCCCTTTGGTAATCAATGATTGATTGCTTAGAGACAGGAAGCAGATAGGGGAAGGCAGTTTCTTGCCTTTGACCTAAAACATAGATCATTGTTTCTAACACAAGCAAGATCATGTTTGTTAGAAAAGAGGACAAAAGCTAGAGAAAAAAAAAAAGGAAAAACTGATTTCTTCCAGTTTATGTTTTTATTTCACATTGAAGACTATAGAAATCCTCAATCTATTAGGTCACCCACTGAAAATCTCAACCTTCTTTTAAAAGTTTAGAACGTTTTACATATCTCCAGGTTGGCCACAGGGTGTAGACAATTTGGCTCACAATATAGTCCAGGAGTCTAGCTAATAATGTGCCTGGCAACACCTACATTGATGAAATCATGACTTCAACAAATATTAAAATAAATAAAACTATCAGACATAGAATCATAGGAGTTATATCTGGAAGGGAGTAATCTGACCCAACCCTCTTATTTTGCAGAAAAAAAAAAAATAGAAACTTGGAGGGGGGGGTGACTATTTGTATTGGTAGTAAGTGGTAGTCAAGGTTTGAATCAAGCTCCTTTTGCTCCAGATCTAGTGACCTTACTGTCACACTTATACTGATAGGAAACAATTAGGGTCTTCTTTCAGTAAAAGAAGATCTCTAAAACCCCTTATTATCTATCAGATGGACTATTGGAGCATTCTCCATTTGGTTTCTCTGTCTCCAGTATTATGTTTCTCCAATTCATACTTTACATATTCTTTCTAAAGGCACAAGCCTGGTTGTATTTCTTTGCTCATAAGTCTACATTGATTCCCTATTGGCTCTACATAAAATATAAATTCTTCAGCCTGTCATGCAAGACCCTTGATACTTGGTCTCCAGCCTGCCTTTCTGGCCTTATTCACAAACATTACTCCTTATCACATCTTCCAGTCAAAGTGGTTCACTAGCTGTATTCAATGACAAACCCTCTGTTTGCTAAATTTACCTTTGCTGTTCCCTCATGTTCCTTGGTCAGTATCATTCAGGTCACATGCTCTCTTTTCTGTGATGCTTTCTTTGACAAATGGGCCTCTCCCCTCAGTTTGCTAGTAATATTTCCCTCTTCAGATAATCTTATAATTATTTATCTGTGCACATGGTACATCCCCTTAGAATAGAATAAGTTCTTTTAGGGACTTACATGTAGGTCTTGGTGTTCTTAGGCCTTAGCAGCAACAGTAGCAGTAATAGAACCTTCCTGGAATACCTGATCAGATAGAAATTACACAGGACCCTTGTACTAGCATTAGAACAGTAGTGACTAAAATTTGGCATTTCCATTGCCCATTAGACAGTACCAGGTTGCGTTTCTAGGGCACAATGAAGTGCTCCTGGTGGATCACAAAGGAGCAGGGGCCTTACCTGGGTTAAGGACCAGAGGCATAGAACAGGAGAGCACTGACCACACTTCTCCCAAGATTAAAAAATGCATATTGTACATAAGCCTAGCAAAAATTGTCAGGACTAAAGAAAGATATTTTAAACATAGCCAAAAAATATTTTAAAAATAAAAAAAAGATTGGAAGTAGAAAAATTGTGAAAAGAAATGAGAGCAGTTCAAGAACAATACGAAAAGAAATTAATGTCTTTAAAATAAGGGAGGAGGAGTAAAAAAGTACTGAAGGAAAGAAAAAGACACAAAAACTCAATTAGGAAAATAATTCTTTAAGAAATAGAATTGGACAAGTGGAAGCTTATGATTCCAGGAGATATTAAAAACAAATAATAAAACAAAGTCAAAGGAATTTTAAAAATAGAAAAAATGTGAAATATTTCATTAAAAACACAACTGACTTGGAATATAGAGAAGAGATTATTTAAAATTTTTAGACTGCCTAAATTTGTGATACAAAAGGAGCTTCAATATCATATTTTAAGAATTTATAAAGGAATGTTGTCCTGATATCTTTAGAACCAGAGGGAAAAAATCTAAATCAAAAGAATCTACTGATCATGCCCTGAAAGAGAACAACAATAAAACAAAGCCAAGGAATGGGTCTTATAATAGACTACATGTCTGTGAGTCAAGGACTAGACTAAGTACAATGAAACTTAGGACAAGAAAGTTGACCCGAGGCATTGGTTTGGGGGACAACTCCACAGTGTGGAGATAAAAATGCTTAGTGGGATAATAAAGAGTGCTGAGCTGAGAGTCCTAGGAATATCTGAGTTCACTGTCTGACCTCAGACATTTATTAGCTGTGCGATCCTCGACAAGTCATAACCTCTATTTTCCTCAATTTTATTATCTGTAAAATGGACACAATAACACCTGCCTCCCATAGATGTTGTATAGAATAGATAAGATAACTGCAAAGCTCTTAGCTCAGTGACTGCACATAGTAGGTGTATATAATTGTCAGATATTGTTATTATTATTGTTGTTACTCTTGCACAGTTCCCTCCTCCAATGATGGTGGTAGAATGACATAAAAGGAGACAGACTCTCACAGTGCTATATGATGTTCCATGGAAAGAATCTCCGAGGTCCTGAAATTAAGAATGGATCACAATATTTTCCAGGGAGCTCTCATGAACTTTCCCAAATATCTTTCAAGGAACACTTTGATTTTGTCTCTTGAGAAGTGAGCTCTCAGCAACATATAGTCATCAGAACCCAGATCTTGTTAGGGTGGTGCTCACCGTGAGCCTGAAAAGAAACCCAAGAGACGGGATTATTCCTTCCCCTGTCCAGTTTTCAGATAAAGGACTGGAGGTTTGGGAGGTTGAAACTGCATCAAGTGAAATAAATAAGCTTTCTCTCTCTCTGGCTATGTCTCAGATATTTCTAAATTATGTTCCTTGCAAAGTCAGAAGAAGTGATTCTAAGAAAAGCAAGCAAGAACAAAGTCAAGAGGCCTGATAGAGAAACCTAAAGGGCAAATAAGTTTAACCTCTCCTGACCTCAGTTTCCTCTTTTGTAAAATAAGGAGGTTCAGTTGGACACCTTCTCAATTCCTTTCCCATTTTAAAGACTCCGATCCTATGATTTAGTGAGAAAATTAAAGATACTTGAGTAACAGAAGGCTGTAATCCAAGCAAGGTAAATCAAGATGTGAATATATTTCTTGGGGAGATACAACCCTCCCATTTATACTGAGTTCTACATAGTATTAAGGTCACTCTACATATGCCTTACAAATCTGAATGGAGAAATTGTCTTCATCACTAATTTTTTTTTTGCCTTTTGGAGGGCAATTGGGGTTAAGTAATTTGCCCAAGTTGTTTGTGTGTGCGTTAAGTGTCTGAGGCCAGATCCGAACTCAGGTCCTTCTGACTCCAGGGCCGACGCTTTACTCTCTGCGCCACCTAGGCGCCTCTTATCACTAAATTTTTTATTATGAGTCAGAAATATCTAGTTATTTCATAAATAAGTTCTAAGGTAGGGGTGGGGAACCTTCAACCTCGAAATGTGCTTCTACAAATACACATAAACACATAAACAATGGTTATATGTATATGTGTGCATATATCTGCATAGAAATACACATAATATTAGATCTACAGAGCTTCATATACATAAATAATCTATATCTCTATCCATGCCCCTTCTCATTAATATCAATCTCTATCTCCTCTCTCATGCGCCTACCTGATTACCTTTCTTCTCTCCTCTCCCTGTTCCTGCCCATTCCAGGTTTAGGAATATAGTGCCCCATTACAATCTGGAAAATCTTTAATTTTTTTTAGTTTTCCTTCATACAAAGAAGTCTATTTTTTTTCTCCTATGGGGTGTTTATAGTACATTATTATAAAATTTGTGTTGTGTTTGGTCATAGTCTCTATGTCTGTTGTCTAGTGGCCTTCTGGTGTCGTCTGTGGCTCCTGAAAAATTTTCTTATGCTAACTTGTGATATATCAAAACTGTGAGAGGGGAAGTCACAATGTGAAGGTATAACTCTACTATCTGTGATTCTAATGATTAAAGGATGACCTTATAAAGAAATAACACTGAATGGTATCTATGATTGGGAATTAGAAGACCAGATTCAAATTATTGGCTCTGATACTTACCTTTGGAGTCCTTTTAAATTATGTGTGTACATGATACTTGTATACACACATGCACACACATATGTACATATGCATATATGTAGATACACATATATATTTATACAAAACACACACATATATACACATATTTTAAAATTATTTATCCAGATACACTGATAAAGATTTAATAATTTTTTTCTAGAAAAAAAAATATATATAGGACACACTTTTGTGGTTTATTTATATTATTCACATTTTTCCATCACTTTCTTAAGTCTAAATCAACAAAACAATAAATCAAGTTCCAATTTTTATCATTTACCAATTTTCAAAGTGTAGATTGTGATCCTGAAAATGTAATGATAGGATCCTGGAGCCATTTTGAGTCTATTCTAGTGCATCACTAATATGAAGTACAATGTAATAATATTAATAAACATTGCAGGAATGCTCCAAATAAGTAATAATAAAAGAAACACACATTAAAAGAAATTTGAAGTTCCATTCACACCCAGAAAGTTGATAAAAATGACAAAAGGTGGGAACTGAGAATACTGACAGATTTGTGGAAAGCCAAACACATTAATATATTGCTGTGGTAGCTGTGCATTGATCCAACCATTAGGGAGAGCCAGATGGCACTAAGCTAAGAAATTGACCACAACATTCATATACTTGGGCTCAAAATCCCACTTGTTGGGCATCTATCCCAAGCAGGTCAACACTGAAAAAAAAAAATCCCAAACAAAACAAAATAATTATAGCAGCACATTTTGTAGCAGCAAAGAATTGGAAACAAAGTAGTTGGCCATTGACTAGGGTATAGTAAAACAAATTGTGGTACATGAATAAAATGGCATAGTTCTTCCCTGTAAGAAATGATGGACATAATGAATATAGTGAACCATGGGAAAACATATGAATTTATGTGAAATGAAATATGCAGAACAAAGAATTATATTCAAAATGACTATAACAACGTCAACGGAAAAAACAGTAACAAAAAGAATTGTCAAGCCTATTATTGTTTAATTATAATGATCAAAGTTGGTCCCAAGGAAGAAATATAAGAAGGCACCACCCTACGTCTTTAGATGAAGGACTAGGGGAGTGGAGCACTGAGTGTAATGTTGGATTTTTCCAATATGTTGTTTAGATTTGCTATATTGCTTTCTTCCTCTTATTTTATTCATGACTAAGAGGGACTGCTCTACAAAAGGGAAAAATGTGGGCTATATAAGTAGGTGATATAAAAATATCAATAAAATAAGAGTAAGTAAAATGAAAGCTTTGGACTAAATCAATATCCCTTTTGCCTCTAACATGCTATGGTTATATTCCTATAGAATATAAGCTCCTTAAAGACAGAGACTGGACTATTTCTGTTTTTACATTCGAGCACTTAACGGCATGACTTGCACAGTTACACATTTAAAAATCTTGTTGAAGGGGTTAAATTATATGATTGCTTAATACCTTTTTCTCCTCTATAATTCTATGATTCAACGATCGGACACATTTATTTCCTTAAAAGTCTGTGATTTTTTATCACAGACGTGACCTTTCCCTCTTTGCTTTTTATTTTTCCTCTTATCTCATGTTGCCTATTCATTGTCTTTTATCCACTCTCCCACTTACACTGTATTTGGGGATTATTTCATATAATTATCTTTCCCATACATAAATTAAGGTGCATAGTAGGAGACACTAACAAATAAGGCAAATAATTGCATACTTATCAGAATTGCAAACAAGATGAGCCTTAGAGGATGGCTAATGAATTGTATGGTGAAATTGTTTGATGGTCTGGAATGATGGACCCAATTTAATCACATGAAATTTAATAGGGATAAGCATAAATCCATTGAGTTCAAGAGGTCAACTATATAGGTCCAAGATGGGAGAGACAGGGCTAAACAGTTTAGGTGATTTTAGACAGCTGGAGATTTAGTCAGCTGAAACTTTATGTCTTTCTGCCTTGGCTGGGGCTATTCCTTTGGCATTAAACAGAGTATAACTCTTGGAATGCCCTCCCTCTTCTTCATCACCTATTAAACTTCTTAAACTTTGAAACTTATCCCAAATGCCACATCTGCTGGAAAACTTCTCTGATTTTCCTTGGTTAATAATTTGTTCCACCCTCAAACCTCACATAGCACTTTGTTTTATGATTCTCTAATGCACTTGGAGGCTATGCCATCTCTTCCTACAATAGTAATAAGTAGCATTCTTATAGTGCTTTAGAGTTTGCAAAATCCTTTACAAGTATTATCTTATTTGATCCCCACAATAACCCTGGGAGGTAGGTGCTGTTCATCCCAATTTTACAGATGAAGAAACTGAGGCAAAAAGAGAATGATTGTTTTGCCCAAGGTCACACAACTATGGAGTATTTAAGGATGGATTTGAACTCAGTTCTTTGTCATTCAGGGCTCAGTGTTATGTTCACTGAGCCACTTAGTTGCCTCTGAAAAAAGAAGTGGGGAAATTTAGCCAAAGAACATGATAACTGACTTTAATATTTGAAGGACTGTCGTGTGGAAGAGGGATTAGATTTTCTTTTGTTGTTGTTGTCTGTTGTGGTTTTGTTTGTGTTCATCCTCATAGAGCAGAACTGAGACCAATTCAATAATCATTTATTAAAAACCTATTCTGTGCAAGGTAACTTGTTAGGCATTGGAGATACAAAGAAGGCAAAAGAAAATGGAAAATAGTTCATTACTTCAAGATACTCAAAGTCTACTGAGTGATACAACACGTTAAATGTGTCAATAAACAAGGGATAATATGATAAGGAAGAAAACTGGAGCTGGAAATGCTGTCTGTAATGTTGACACTTGGGCTGACCTGTGAATGAGAGCTAATAATAATAGCTGGTATTTATATAGTGCTTTAAGGTTTGCAAATCACTTTATATACATTAGTTTATAAGATTCTCACAGCAACCCTGTGAGTTATCAGACACCTTCATCTGATAGATGAGAAAACTGAGGAACAGAGGACTTAAGTGATTTGCTCAGGGTCACACAGCTAGCAAGTACCTGAAGGAAGTACTTTGGAGGGAGTTAAGAATTATATTGGACCGGACGGCTAGGTGTCGCAGTGAGTAGAATGTTGGCCCTGGAGTCAGAAGGACCTGAGTTCACATCCGTCCTCTGACACTTAATGTACACACAAACAAAAACCTAGCCATGTGACCTTGGGCAAGTTACTTAACCCCAAATGCCCTCCAAAAAAAAATTATATTGGACCTATATAAGAAGAAATCTAGGCTTTGGGATCCCCAAGGTTGCAGAGATGGGATAAAGAAGGATGAACTTATAAACAACAAAGTCTCTAAACAAGATCCATTTGGCCTAAGCCTGGAACTTCCAGCTGATGAAGGTGGATGGATTGAATAATGCATTTCCATTTGATGTAAGGAAACATTTTCTAAAAGTTAGAGCTTTCTGAAAGTAAAATCGGTGGCCTTAGGAGGTAGCAATTTCTTGGTCTCTTGTGGATGTCGTGACTGGGCAGGATGATCATTTATTGGGAACATTGTAAAGAGGATTCTTGTTCAGTTATAGGTTAGACTAGATGACTTGTAAAGTCTCTTTATATTCTGAAATTCCATGATTCTATGGAGCTATTAAAATAGACTCCAAAGGATATATTTATATCGCCTAGACTCTGGGCATCACTCTCCCAACCCATGCAGATTACCAGATCAGGTTACCAAAGCAATGCTACCCCTTGCAATTCCTCTCATGGTTCTAAAGGTAGGTCTGAGGTGTTGGGAGATTTTCTCTAGTGTTAGTCTTCATGAGCTACCTCTGCATTTCATTCAATAGTAATAACAGTCAATATCTCTCTAGTATAATTTTGACTATTTGATCTCTCCTCAATATTAATTAACCAATTAGTAAGAATTAACCTTTAAAAGGCATTTTCACTAAGATTAGATAACAAAAACCAAAGGAAAACCATCTCTGAAAAAAGGGTAGAGTTGGCACAAACTTAAATTAATTCTTTCAAACAACCCCTGACTAATTTCACTTTAGTATATAGGCTAGCCAATGTTGGAAGTGGCTCTTTGGATTGTAGAATGATTTCTTGACCTCCAGGTTCCTTGTTGATCCAGAACTGGCAGGTTACTCTTCAGGGTTGGCTCCTAATATGGTGCAGCTGCTAGGTCTAACTGCACTCTCTATTAGAGACTCCAGTTGCTAGACCTCAAGTGGATCCTCTGACATTTGAAATTCACAAGGTCAGAATCTGATCTGTTCTATCTTTGATATTCACTTGCCTAAGGTGAGGAAACAATACAAATGATGACAGAAACAGACATGATGTTGTATATACATAGACACATTATGGTCTCTAGGGCGATAAAGGCAGCTGAAGCAGCACTTGCTTCTTCTGCTACCCTTCCCTCAACCTGGATGTTTACAAGTTTTATTCTTCCTCCTCATTTGAAATATGCCAGAGAGAAGTAGATTCTGTTTGATTCTTCTGCATGGCCACTGAGTTCTGACTGAATAACTAAATAAAACGGATTCATGTATTGCGGTGAATATCCTTCCTTAGCTCATTTCCAGAACCAGGCTTTCCAAACTTTCCACATACATTGCAAGATCAGTTATGTCACACATGACCTAAAGACTGGATGCTTATTGGCTAGTGCCACTTTTGTGGTTGTATTTGAAATATTAATCAGATATAAATTTTCCCTGCAAAGTCATGAAATTTGAGAATTAACATTTGAAATATGAATCAGATGTAAATTATAAATTAAAAATATGAAATGCAAGAAGAACTTTTATTTTTTAAAAGGGGACAACTACTAGGCATTTACCACAGGGGAGTTAAAATATTCATAGAAGCACTTCTTGTGGTAGTAAAATAACAAGAACTTTAAACAACGTAGACATCTATTTATTGGGAAATGGTCAAATAAAACATGTTTCATATTTTATAATTGAATATTGTTGTATAAGAAATGACATGCATGAGGAATTCAGAGAAACACGAGAAGGTATGAGCTTATGCAAAGCGAAATAAGCAAAAATAAGAAAACAAATAATTACCCAAATGATAAAAAAAGTCAATCAATAAACAATAATTAAATACCTACTATGTCCCAAGCTCAGTGATAAGTACTAGAACATGTTAAAGCACTTTTTTAATGGAAAAAAGTAGTTGGACCCGGAATAATTGGAATGATCAATATTTGTGCTAGAAATCAGGTGATAAAACATACTTCATGGTATGTAGAGAGGTGGAAGGTTCTATGGGATAGCTTTTATGTTTCAGACACAATTCAGTTTTTCTGGCATTTTGGTGTAAGAAGGCCATATTGGGAAATAACTGGAGTGAGAGAAAAAAATGAAAAAAAATAAAGCAAAAAAAAGTCTAAAGCTAAAAAGAGAAAAAGTGGGACTTGTGAATGTAGGGACTGTCAGTGATAACATATGTCAATCAACAAACATGTATAAAATCATGTGCTAAGGAAATGCAGTGTTGCATGAAAAAAAAATAGGAGTTGGTTCCAAATCTGCCTTAGGCAAGTCATTTACCTCAGTATCTTTATTCATTAAAATATCTGAAGGATCTAACTTGATGACCTCTAAGTCTATTCATAGCTTTGCTGGATAATCTTATATGTAAGTTACTGTGAGTAGTACTGAAAGAGACATAGAGCCTGTCTTTAAGGAATTCCATTTTAGGTAGAGGGACCTGTCATACACACATGAAACGTTAAATGACAATATGAAATATAAATTATGGTTTAATACAACAAGCAGGAAAATACAGTTCATGACATTGCTAAATGAGTGGTACCAATGATGATTTGAAGAGGTTTTGAGAAGGCAAAAATCAATGAAGACTTGTCTGGAAAGGTCTCATGGAAAACAAAGAACTTTGAGAGACAACAAAATTTATTACAAAATATTATGGAATTGAAATCAAGAAACAGGAGTTTCAATCTTGGATCCATCACTGACTGTTCATATGACATTAGACAAATAACTTAAACAGAGTGCCTCAATTTCCTTATCTCCAAGATGGGCATACTGATATTTGTGCCACATCATGTAATTGTTGTAAAGAAAATAATTTGTAAAAGTTTAAATACTATATTCAGATGAGTATTGTTGTTATTTGAATGGAGAAGGGATAAATATGAAAAGAAATGAGAGTAAGGGAGACTATAAAACCTACTCAGGGGATAGAAAGGAGATTAGTTGAATTGACATCAAGAGTGCCAGAACACCAACAACTGTAAATGCATGAAAAATTATGTTGGAACAAGATTGCAGAGCATCTTTAATAGCAAGGTAAGAATGAGTCATGGGGCAGCTAAGTGGTACAGTGGATAGAATGCCAGGCCTGAATTCCAGAAGACTCCTCTTCCTGACTCCAAATCTGGCCTTAGATAATTACCAGCTGAGTGATCCTGGACAAGTCACTTAACCCTGTTTGCCTCAGTTTCCTCATCTTTGAAATGAGCTGGGGAAGTAACCACTGCTGTATCTCTCCTAAGAAAAACCCCAAATGGAGACATGAAGAGTCAGACACAACTGAAACAACTAAACAGGAACACTAATGAGGCATACAAATGAGTAAGGGGCCAAGACCATACCTGTAGAACTGCCGCAGTTGGGGGACAGAGGGAGAAAAAGAAAACGGTGCCAGGGAAACAAAAAGAACAATTAACGATGAGAGAAAATAATGTAGCATCCTGTAAGACAAGGGACAGAGATTTTCAAGGTAAAGGGTACATTGAATAATGTCAAATAATACATATAGGAAGGTCAAGGATAAATCTTCAAGTGCTAAATAAATATGAGATATGATGAATATGATGATTGACTAATCATTGGATTCAGGAATTAGTATGTCTTAGAGTACAATAACAGAAAAATGAAAGTGAAAGAAAGGTTATATCAGAGTGGAAAAAGATGATGGGACAAAATATACAAACCGCTTATTTTTAGATTTTATGATCATAAATTTCAAGTTGTGAAGGATCTTAGAGGTCTTTTAGACCAATTCCCTCATTTTACAGATGAAAAAACTGAGGCCCACAGAGGTTAAGTAAGGTCACATGGGTAGTAACTGATGGGCAAAATTTGAAACCAGGTCCCCTCCCACACCAATGTTTTGGCTGTAAAAGGAAAGAGGCAGAATAGTACCTACAATCAGAAGTCATTCAATAAGCATTTATTAAGCACCTACTACATTCTTCACTCTAGGCTAAATATTGGACCACACAAAGAAAAGAAAGAGACACTGCTGATCTCAGAGCTCACCAGCTAATGGGGTAGATAACATGAAAACAATTATGTACAAGCAAGACACGTGAATTTTCCAAGATAGAAAACACATTGCTGCATGTGTGAAGATCAGAGAAATGAGGTAGAGGGAAGGGGGATTGAAAACCAATGATGATGGAGAGAGAAAAGATAAATTTCTAAAGTAAGTGGGAAAATAGAAGATCAAGGGGCATAGAAGAGGACAAGCCATGGCAAAAAGGGGTGAGAGGGGAACCATTTTCTCTGCAACAGTAAAAATGAATCAACAGGCATCCTTTATCTCAATTCCAAGTTCATTTAACTTGTTTTCTAAGGGAAGAGAAGTAAGTCAATTATGTCAGTGACCAAATGGGCTCCATTTCACAGAAATGGATTTGATTGCCCAGCAGTGAGCCATTCAGAGTTACCACGCTATCACCAATTTACCCCCAAAATGCATGATCCAATGGCCACAGCTGGCCTCTGTCTTTGTAAATCCCTCCAGCATTCTGTAAGACAACCCCATCGTGGCTGCTAGCTATTAGGGCTACACACTGACTTTCAGATTTACAGCTGTGTGCTTGTCATTTCCAGATGTGGTTTTACCAAGACAGTCGCTCAGGAAACATTGTGAGAAGCAGCAGGTTTCCAGTAAAACATGCCCATAAACACTATGATTTCTGGTGGGGAAAAAAAAGTTTACACACAGATGCATTTGAAAAATACAATCTGTTTTTGTTCATGTTTACCCTGAAGGTTTTAAGCAGACAGGTTTTTTGTTTGTTTCTTTTTTTTTCTTCTTAACATTAGAATAGCCCATTTTAATTTATGGAGAGGACCCACTAGCATCCTATGAATGATGACAATCAAATTATATATTCTAGTGGGTCAGTGTTTTTCCTGTTGTTTCGTTTTAGAACTAATTGTGTCACCATTTTAGAAAAAAAAATAAAGTGTACACACACAATAGCAACAAAAATCCAGGAGGATTCATGAAATTAAAAAAAAAAATCTCTGTGGCTATTTATCTCATCATCACTTGTCTGAGAAGTATATTAGCTGGCTAAGTAGAAATTGAGAGTTAGACTGTAGGAAGAGACAGTGTAAGGGTGGAACATGCTTTGTACTTCCTATTTAAAATGCTAGCCAGGCTTTTCATATAACAGAAGTCTACGTGATCACAGGGACGTGTTTTGGCAGGGAATAAACTAGTGAATATGGGTGTGGGTGGCAATTTCTCAATGCCTAATCTGGGTCCACCCTTGTTTTCGGCAGTGGCTGTCCCTATAAGACATCAAATGGAATAGAGAATTAGAAATCACAGGATTAGCTCTTATCAAAGTTCTGGATTTGGCTGAAATTTCTTTGTCACTGTCCATTCTGTGCCATTCTCCCAGATTTAATCCCAGATCTGACATGCATTCCCACGTAACCTTGAGTAAGTAACTTCTCTATGGGCAAGTTTCTTCAAATGTAAAATGTTTGGTTGGCTTCTGCTCACCAAGATCCCTTCCAGCTTCCTCTTACTGAGCCTTCAATTCCGTGTCTCTTTTCCTCCTTTCCAGAGCTACTTGCTGCCATTCTTAGGTGGTCAATGTCCTGACACTGCCCTCTGGCTGTCCATATCCTACCATTACAATTCCTGACTCAGACTTGTCCCATATTCCAGACCCTGCATCTTGGGCCATTGCCAATCATCTTGCCTTTTGTCTTGCGACTGGACTTCAATGACTTTGGAGGAGAGGCTGATAGCTTTGTGCAGTTCTCTATCACTTAAATCCCATTCATAGGCAAGTCAAGACAACACCCTTGTGATGTTGTTGGTCCTCTTCAAGAATAAAAAGATGAATAACAACAACAATTCTAGATCTATCTAACCTTCCATCCTCCCCTCAAATTTGGCAGGGCTTTGTTTTCTTTCTTTGACTCCCCTAAACTGAACTAGTTCTCCTGGGGGGAAAAAGTCTTAAAACTTAAATCACTCTAAAATATTAATGGCCAGTGAATACTGGTTTATCATTGGAAGAAAAATAAACGTTTTAATAAAGGCAGTCTTGAAGGCCAAGGCTTTAAAGGGATTATTTTATAATGCTAGAATTTCAAGTCTGTGGTAAAAATAACTTGAGGAAAAGAGAGAATGTCCATGAAAGCATCTGAAATTACATTGACTTCATCTGCTTGCTAAGCCTGATGATAACTGATTGCAATGAGCAGCTTATTCTCTTTGTGAATCTCATTGGTTTCCTTAAGTACTATATCCCTCCACAAGCTTATGGTCACGATCTAGTGTAACAGTGCCCTTTATCATAAAGACTGAGCACAATCTCTAAACCCATTGAAGGATTTAGGAGCTACTGTCTCTAGAAATTTGAGGCTTCTCTGAATGAGGTACCCTCATTCCAATTTGCTCTGCCTAGGACCAAGTATGGTTGAAACATAATCCTCATGACCACTGGTCATCAAGTTTATAAAGCTCTCCATTATACCTGGTTGCCTACAGGAGCACCTTTGCTTTTTTGGAGCATATCCCAAACAGGCACTAGATAATATGCCTGCCTTCACTTCTTGACTCCCTTTCCTTCCATCTGGATTAAAGGCTCCCTCCTTCTGTCTCTGTCTCCATCTCTCCCTCTCTCTCTGTCTCTCTCTCTCTCTCTCTCTCTCTCTCTCTGTTTCTTCTTTTCTTCTCTTTCTTTCTATTCATCTATCTATTTTTATTGTTGTTCAGTCTCAGTCATTTTGGTCACATCTGATTTATCATGGCCTACTTTGGGTTTTCCTTAGCAAAGATACTGGAGTGATTCGACATTTTCTTCTCCAGCTCATATTATAAATGAGGGAACTGAGGCAAGCAGGATTAAGTGACTTGCCCATGGTCACACAGTTAGTGAGTACCTGAGGCTAGATTTAAATTCAGGAACATGAGGCTTTCTGACTCTAGGTCTATTCCTCTATACACTGTGCCATGCCACCTAGTTGCCTATATCCACCTATCTGCCTGCCTGTTTGCTTATTTATTGCATATAAATATATACATATACACACATGCATACATATGTACACACACATATACATCACACATATATGTGCATATGTAGATGTGTGGATGTATACATATATACTTATATATAATGTGTATATATGTATAATATATAATGTATAATATATAGTATATGTATATGCACACATATATGTATATATATGTGCATGTATAGATACCTGTATGTGTATGTGGGTATGTATGTGTGTATTCCAATTTTAAAGTATCATTGCAGTGTGATTAGGATGAGCCCTAACATTTTTTTCTCCCTTTTTATGTATATATCACATAAAACGTTATGTTACTATTTTCATGTCTTTTCTCTCCTATTTGACTGAGCTCTTTGAGGTCAGGAGCCTCTACTGCTGTGTATTTTAACCTTCTGCATCAATTTAGCACATATAGTAGATGCATATATATTGATTGAACAGCATATATCTAATCTGTTGACAACTCTTCATAACATCTCTCATAGGTGTCTTCTCCACTTACCCAGAAGGCTCTCTAGTACAAATACTTTTTGCTTCACACCTGGACTTTGCAATATTCTTCGGGTTGCTCCTATCTTTAGTATCTCCCCACTCCAGTCCATTTTCCTCTCTGTCAACTTTCTCACCACCCCCCCCAAACACATGCAAATGTTTAATCAATCCAACCTAGTGGCCCCTTATTACATCCAGTATCTAATATAAATCCTCTATTTGACTTTCAAAGACCTCCATAATGTGTCTCCTCCCTACTCTTCCTGGTAATCTTTGATCCAATCAGATGAGCCTCCTAATTCCTTCTCAAATGTGACATACCATCTCACAACTTTGTGCCTTTTCCTTGGTTGTCCCCTATGCTTGGAATGCTCGCCTTATCACCTCTTCTTCCTTTATTCTCTAGCTTCCTTCAAGACAGCTCAAAATCCACTTTCTTTAAGAAACCCTTTACAAATAGTCAATGAAACTACATTTGGCTAAAAGGTACTGTAGACAATGAAATAGTATGAAAAAAATTTACAACACTTTTTTATAAAGGTCTCATTTCTCAAATATATGGAAAACTGAGTCAAATTTATGAAAATGAGAACCATTTTCCAATTGATAATTGGCCAAAGGATATGAATAGGCAGTTTTCAGGAGAACCAAAGTTATCTATAGTCATGAAAAATTGCTCTCCATTACTATTGATTAGAGAAATATACAGTAAAACAACTCTATAATACCAACTCACATCTGTCAGAAATGACAACTTCTGGAGGGATTGAGGGTAAATAGGTACACTAATTAATTGCTAGTGGAGTAGTGCACTGGTGCAATCAAATATGAAAAGGATTTTAATTCTGTCCTTACCCTTTGACCACTACTCACTCTATATCCTAAAGAGATTGAAGAAAAAGGAAAATCATCTACATTTCAAAAATATTAATTTCAGTTCTTTTTGTTCTGGCAAATAATTGGAAATTCAGGGGATACTTATCACTTGAGGAGTGACTGAACAAGTTTTGACATATGATTGTGATGGAGTACCATTGATTAGGTGGATGGTTTCAGGGGGGAAAAAGGACTGGAAATTCTTATATGAACTGATACAAAGTGAAGTGAGTAGGACCAGGAGATCATTATGCACAGTAACATCAATGTGGTAACAATGACCACCTATAAAAAGTCTTGGCTATACTGACCAATACAATGATCCAAGACAATTCCGCTGGAGTCATGATGAAAAAATGCTGACCATCTCCAGGGAGAACTGATAAATTCTGAATTCAAACTGATATATAATTTTCTTTTCTTGTTTTCCTTGCTTTTTAAAAATAATATTGCAAATATGGAAATGTTTCTCAATATTTCACATGCATAATTGATATCATATTGCTTTCCTCCTCAGTGGGTATTGGAAGGTATGGGAGGAAGGAATATATGAAACTCTACATTTAAATTTAAAGAATATTTCAAAAATAAATATGTATATTTAAGAGAGAGCGGCAAGGAACAAGCCCAGTAGGAGTAGTGTATTAACAGCAGCGGCCTTGTAGTATGGGCATATATACTGCAGTATGGGCACATATACATATGTGCCCCAACAACATGTATACTTTGCATGTGTCTACTATTCTCAAGGATGGTAAGCACATTTATAGGTCACTTTTCTCCAAGGTGATGGGGAAACGCTTTGTTCCTACCTTTCTTAATTATATAGTTTAACTTAATGCCTTTGTTTTGGGGGAAAATTGCCTTGGCTAACCATCCTCTACCATCTCTACTTGCCTTCCCTTTGAAATGATCAACCATTTAAAAACGTATATAGCTTGTATGCACATTGTTATTTGCATGTCATCTTACTTACTGGAACATAAGCTTCTTGATGGCAGGGGCTGCATTTTGGCTTTTCTTGGTATTTCCAGCACTTTGCGCAATTCCTACAACATAATAGGTGCTTAATTACTGCTTGCCCACTGATTGATTCCCTGCATGGATGGTTGTTTCATGACATTTTTTCCATTTCTATGACCTTAATGAGATGCTTCAAGTCTAATGTAACTTAACACTAGATTCCTGTTCCCATGCAGATACAAATAAAACAGAAACAATTACACCAAATCCAATGTATTTTTCTCTATAAAAAAACAAAACAAAACAAAACAACAAAACTGCTTTTATAGGAGGACATCATGAAATTTTACCTGAATAATAGCTAAGGATCCCTTCCCTGGAAGCATCTCCAAAGACACCTCACAGAGAAATTAGCAACAGATAGATGTTAAACACAATTGTTTTTTTTTTCCTCTGGAATTTTGAGAGATGCTCAGGATGAAATGGGCCTACTGGCTATTTGCTAGCAATGATGGTACTACACATTCCTCAAAGAAAATTGTTTCTTTATGTTAAGGCTCCTTCTCACTAACCAGCAATCCCAAAGCAATCTTAACAAATAGCAATTTAAAAAAAATGATTTTTATATCCTCTCCAATACTAGAAAGATGGTCATGTTTCTTGTATCTGTAAGCCCTGCTTTGAGGATGTAGCTAAGAAGGGCTTTTCTCTCTCATGCCAAACTAATTTAATAAGAAGCATTATTAGAAGGAATTCTATTTGCATTTCATAAGCCTCTAAAACAAAGTGATGCAAATAAATTGACCAGGGTTGACAGTTATTATGGAGAATTATTGGCCTCTGGATTGAAAAATGATTGACAGTGATGTATGATATGCAAAATGACAGGCTTGGGGCACTTGCTAATAGTAAACTTAACAAACCCAAGGGAAATATTTGCTCATTTGCTTACCCATCTCTTTGTAAGCTGATTCTTTGACTGAGAATCATTCTTCGCTCCCCACTCTAACATTTCGACTTTCTTGCATATACTTTACTGGATCATTTAAAGTGGGTATATTCTCCAGTGGTACAGATAGCACTTACCTATATGTGTCTTTTAATTTTTTCATTTGATGGATTTTAACATCACATTCATTTCCCGATATAGGGAAATATAGATCCTATGACCTTGTTTATTCTTGTTCAGTTGTGTCCAACTTTTTGTGATTCCATTTGGGATTTTCTTTGTAAACATATGAGAGTAGTTTACGATTTCCTTCTCCAGCTCATTTTACTGATGAAGATACTGAGGTTGGCAGGGTTAAGGGCTACCTAGTGTCGTATAATAAGGATCTCAGGCCAGATTTGAACACAGGAAGATGAGTCTTTCTGATTCCAATCCTGGAATTCTATCCATGGAGCCACCTAGCTGCCTCTATCTATGACCTTGGTAGCTTTCCTTTATAACAAAGATTCAAATAGACAAAGAATAAAAAAAAATAGGTCATCAGAAACAGCTGATATATTTCTCATAGCATTCTACTCCCATCCCCCACTTCCACCCCCAACTCTGCAATGAAAAGAGGAAGATGAATTTCTTTAATTTTCTCCAGGAGCAAGTTTTATCATTATAATTATATGGTATTAGTTTTGTTTTGCTATTTTTCCTCCACTAGTATTATTGTAGCTAGTTAATATCTTGTTTTCCTTCTGTTTATTCTTCATGAATTAATTTATATTTTCAATTTTTCTTGAAATTTTCTTAATTGTCATTCTATATGGCACAATTTGTGGTATTACATTCATACACCATAATTTAAGGATTCCATAATTAATTAACACCCAATTTTCTTCTACTACGTTATTATCACAAAAAAGTGCTTTTATGATTATTTTTGTATATATGGAACCTTTCAGTCATGAGATGTTTGGATCAAGGAATATTAACCTTTTAGTAGTAGTCTCTCTCTCTCTCTCTCTCTCTCTCTCTCTCTCTCTCTCTCTCTCTCTCTCTCTCTCCCAAAGAATAATTACAAATTGTTTTCCAGGATAGTTGGACCATGAAGTTCTGATAGTGAATTAATATACCTGTCTCCCTATCACTCATACAACATTGATTATTTTCCTTTCCTGTCATCTTTGTGAGTTTGCTATATGTGAGGTGAAACCTCAACATTTTAAAAATTCATATATTCTAATTAGTTATTTGGAGCAATCTCTAGTATTAAAAGTTAGCAATTTAGCTTCTGAGAACTACTTTCATATATACGTATATATGTACGTACAATGTATTGAGACAATTATTAATGGTAATATATCTGTTTTAATTCATTATATAGCTTGAATAACAGATCCCTATCTGTGATATCTGTTGTAAAGTTTTCCCCACAATTAATATTTTCACTTCTTATCCTAGCCGTATTGGTTTTGTACATACAAAGACATTTCAAATTCTTGTAATCAAAATTTTCTCTTTCATTTCTTTTTATCTCTATCTCCTATTTGGTTAAGAATTCTCCTTCTAGTCATATTTGTGGAAGATATCTCTATCCATTTTCCTCTAATTTATTTTTCTTCAATAATTTGACCTTGTATATTTAAAAAATAGATTTTATATATATATATATATATATATATATATTTGTTTTTGTATCATCCAGATTTCTCCCTTCCCAAGTTCCTCTCACTTCACCTTCTTAGAGAGGAATGATTCACAGATAAGAGTGAGAAGAGGATACTTCTAGCAAAATGGGCAAACAAATTGAAAAAAAAATCTGCTTTTTACATGTAATGTTCATCACCTGTAGCCCTCTAGTTCTTTAAAAGAGCATGAAGTAGTATCTTCTCATCTCTTCTTTGGAGCTAAACTCACTCTTTAGATTTACACAGTACATTGAAAATTATTTTGTAGTTATTTTTCTGTCTATATTTTCTCAGTCTTTATGGGTGACACTTTCCAGGCTCTTCTTATTTCACTTTGCATCAGTTCATAAACATCTTTTCATACTTCTTTATATGCACCATGTTTGTCATTTGTTAAAAAATAGTGATATTCCATTACATTTATATATGTTTGTTTTGACATTCTCCCATTGATGAATGACTAGTTTGTTTCTAGTTCTTTGCACAAAAAGGACTGCTATAAATACTTTGGTGTAGATAGAGCCTTTCTTTTTTTTTAATTGATTTCCCTGGGGCATATGCCTAGCAGTGGAATAGCTTGATGAAAAGACATTTTGATCACTTTACTTGCTTTCCAGGATGACAATGCATTGTGTGTCTGCCTTCCCACCATCCCTCCAACATGGACTGTTCTCATTTGTTGTCAACTTTGCTGACAGGGGTGAGGGGAAAACATAGGATTTATTTTATTTGCTCTTATTATTAACAACTTGATGCACTAGTTCATTTTTTTTTGGAGGGGGAAGACAGGGCAATTGGGGTTAAGAGACTTGCCTAAGGTCACATGGCTAGTAAATGTTAAGTGTCTTAGGGGCGGCTAGGTGGCGCAGTGAGTAAGAGCGCAGGCCTCGGAGTTGGGATGACCCAAGATCGAATCCGGCCTCAGAAAATGAGCACCCACACACAAATAATGACTAGCCGTGTAACCTTGAGCAAGTTACTTAACCCCAATTGCTTTAAAAAAAATGTTAAGTGTCTAAGGCCAGATTTGAACTCAGGTCCTCCTGACTCCAGGGCTGGTGCTCTATTCACTATGCCACCTAGCTTCCCCTAGTTCATATAAGTATTAATGGTTTGCAATTCTTTTGAAAAAATCCCAAATGGTATCATACAGAGTTGGATTGAACTAAACAATCGAAACAACTGAACAAAAATAAATAAGAGAATAAGACATATATTCCTTTTCCTTATATTGAGAAATGAATGTGATGTTAAAATCTAACAACTAAAAGAAATAGGAGAAATATATAGGTATTACCTGTACCAATAGAGAATACCCACATTAAATGATCCAGTGAAATATATGCAGGAAAATTATAATATAAGAGTGGAGAGCAAAAAATGATTTTCAAAAAATCAGCTTCCCCCTCCCTTTTGCATATCTCATTCATAATAAATATAGTTTTAGAGTCTAATTTTTATCCTTCATGTCTTGATTCCTTATATGTGTTTCTTATTTGCAGTAAATGATTGAGTTTTGCTGTCTTATTTATTCGATCACTCTATTTTATTTAATTGGATTATTTGATCCATTCATATTTAAGGTTTCGGTGACCAATTTTGTGTTTTTTTTCCCTTTTGTTTTTTATCTTTTTTTTCATTTTTAAGTCAGAACTTTCTTTTCTTTTCTTTAACTGATTTGATATAAGTCTATTTCCACATAGTATTTTTATACCTTTCCCCAAAACTTGATTCTATTTACATATATTATCACAAGTTTCTTGAATTTTATTTATTTTTCTTTCCTTTTTATTCATATATTTATGCTATTCTTTTTTCCTCTCTCTTACTGTGCCTAGTTATAAATATAGTTTGAAAAACATTCTTTTGTGACACCCTTTTCCAAGAAGTCCCCATTTAATTTGTACTCTCCTTTAAGTCTCTCCTCTGCTAACATATTCTAAACCCTATTCTCCAATTCACAGACATTAAGTTTTCCTTATCAATTCTCTTTTTACCTCTCATAAAAATAAGGTTTCTATCCAATTTTACATCCCTCAAGTTTCATTTTTTCTCTCCTGTGCTTCACTTAAAATGACAAATCCCTGAAGGAAGTTATGCTGAATGGAAGCAGTATTATATGATGGGAGTCACTCTGTGTCTGAATCATGAGGCCCAGATCTATTTCCTGCCTTCACCATAATCACTTATTTATCCTAAGGCCAATGTATCCTAACTCTGTTTCTGTGTGCTCACTACCATCCTAATGAGTTACTGCCCTTGACACTCATTCACCATACCATCATAGAGTGGAATGCAACCATAGAGGTATAGCTCATTCATGGAAAAGGAGGTCTCAATATGCAAATTTTCTCTAAGATCAAGTATACCAAAATGATTCTGTGACCCATAATAAGAATATTCTTTAGCAGCACTTTCTCTTTTTTATTTCCAAAGTTAGATTTCCCCCTATCTCCTTTTACTTTCTCTAACTCACTTTCTAACCTCCCATTTGAGTTTGTTCTTTCCTTGCACTTTCTCTCTTGTGTTGAGAGCATAAAGGAATTACTTTTCCTTTCCTGCTCTCTAAGGGACTCAATAAAACAATATATGTAGCTCTTATCTCTTACCTCCACTCTACCTATTCAAGCAAATTCCTACTGTTATCTTATGTAAATTATGTTGATTTGCTTAGAGAGGTGTCACAGAATCTAATCCACAAACTATTAATTAGAACTTATATTTCTCTTCTCTTGACTTTTAAATTTTCTCATAAATCCTTAATCCTTTCAGTCCTTTTTTTGTCCCATTCATTATCCCTATTTCATCTTTGTTTTACCTATTGTTTTGAATAATTTCTTTTTTTATTTGCATTATAAACTAAACACACAAGAGAATGTATTTCATTATTTACTTTTCTCTTGACAATTGTAAAAATGTAGTTTTCTCATGTTTTATTTTGAGATAATTCCAAATCAAACACAATTCTCTCATTTTTCCCCCTTTGATAATGTCTCAAAAGTCTTTATCTATAAATCTCTTTTCTTAATGATTATTCTTACTTTTATAAGATATATTTATATTTTTTAGAAGTTAAGCTCTTTTGGAATATACTCTTCTGTTTTTTGGAATTTGCAATTTCATTCTCTTCTTTGATTTTTAAAGATATAGAAGCAATCCTACATTATTCAAATTATGTTCCTTCATTGATGTTGATATGTAAAGGATGTTGATAATTATTAAAATTATGGAATATAATCCATACATATTTTGGATATTTGAGCATGGGCTTCTCTCTCATTGTAAACTATGCATTAAATCAATCACTACTGGATTTCTTTATTCAGATGTTCTCACTTATTTGTACATAAACAAAATCTTATAGAATGACAGGTAGATTTTTATATTTTCAATTTTTAAAAATCACAATCTTTAGTCACCCATTTGGATCTTATTCACAAGTTTAGCTCCTTTGTCTCGCATAGAATTTGTGTTATTTTAATGCTGTTGCTTTTTGCTTTCCTTCTCATAGATATTTTTTCCCTCCTAATTTCTCCATTCCAAATTTGTCATTTCATTTTTCAGAGCCTCTATTTATTTGTAGATATCTAACATCATGATTCCTTTTTTTCTGTCTTCATGATTGTCTCATAACACTAAATTGAGAGCTCCAATTTCTAACTTAATTTCATTCCTTAAATTATCTTTAAAAATTTGTCTTTTGAAATATTCAGACATTTGTTGGTATTTTTATACTACATGTGGAATGTATGAGATTCTAATTTTCATCAAAAAACATTTTTATCCTGAGAAAGTATTTGTGCCGACAAGATTCAGCACATAGTATGGTTTAGACATAAGTGTGTAGAGGATGAGGTTGCTGAATGGGAGCAGTAGGTATTATGATTCTCATTTTTTAAAATGTGGTTTTTACCTTATGCAGTATTTCTGTCTTCTCATTTTGTTGTTTCAACTTCAGTTACTGAAAGTGTCTATGAGTAGAATGAACTTGCATTTTTTTCAAAAAATTAGTTTTTCTTATGTGCATTGCTTATAAGATTTCTAAGGAATAAACATGAATTTCAGTGAGAAAAACTTATAGTATTCAAGGTCTTGATGCAGTTAATATGAATTTGAGAGAGAATTATCTGAAGTATCACCTCATCAGTCTATAGAGACCCCTCTTTTATAGAGACCTTGTACAGGCATCTTCTATTACAATGCCAAACTTCTTCAATGAGCATGAAGGTCATTGAGCAATTGTATATCTGTGGTTCTATGTATATAAAATATTTTGTTAATATTAATATAATGGTAACTAGCATTTACATAATGTTTTGACATTTGCAAATCACTTTACAAGGACTGTTTTCATTTTGTCCTCACATAAAACCTAGGTTTATGAATTAGGTGCTATTAGTATACCCATTTTACAGATAAGGGAACTGAGACAGATAGAAGCTAACTTTTTTTTTTCAGAGATTTATAGTGAATAAGTATTTGAGAATATATTTGATGCTAAGACATCCTGAACCCAGCTCTAACACTTTATTTGCTGTGCCACCTAGATATCTTATAGTCTTAACAGAGAGACATGGGGGGAGAGAGAGAAGAAAAGGAAGGAAGGAAGGAAGGGAGGGAGGGAGGAAGGGAGGGAAGAAGGGAGGGACAGAGGGAGGGAGGAGGCAAGGAAGGAAGGAAGGAAGGAAGGAAGGAAGGAAGGAAGGAAGGAAAGGAAAGGAAGGAGGGAGGGAAGGAGGAAGGAAGGAGGGAAGGAAGAAGAAAAGAAGGAAGAAGAAAAGAAGGAAGGAAACAAAGGGTGTGTATATATGGAGACAGATCAATGCAATTTACTTGCTTTATTTTCATCTCTTAAAGTTATTACATCACACAGGAGAGGCATAATAAAGCATCCAAGTGAGTGGTTAGGTCACCCTAATGAATACAAATAAAATCTCTCCTCCTAAGGAGGTGGAGCATTTTATTAACTAGCATTTGGAGAGTGTGATTATTTTTTATGTCTCTGTTTTTATGGAATCCATTTTTTCCTGAGAGGTAGTGGCTAGAACAGCAGAATGGATTGTTGTCTGGTGTTGTTTTACCCCCAAATCAGGATCCTTCATTGATGTATTGTAGAGAATATAAATTGTAGGTTAATTGTTGGCTTCCTCCAGTACGTTTATATTTCAGCACATTTTATAAGATTACTTTTCTCTCTGGGTTTTTAAATAAAAACAACAACGGCAATAGCTACCAGTAACAATCATAATCCTTCCTTAATTGTTCAATTTTTAAATAATATGTAATCATCATTTTCTTATGGAATTACATCCATTTTCATGGACTCTATAAATTGCATCTTAGTTACCTGTGTATTTATGAGTGCAAATATACCTGAATCACTTTATGCAGCTTAGATAGAAGGTGATAGCCTTTCACTAGAGGGAAATTCCATTTTTGCAGAATGGTTCAAGACTAAGGTCATTCTGTGCAAATGTGTTCTCAAGAAATTTTAAAATCTACTATTACCTATGAGAATGTTTTGAAAATCTATTTTATTTTAAAAGCTTGCGATAAAACATACAACATACCCAACTTTTTACTTTAATTAGTCAATTATAAAACAAAAGCCAAATTGAAACAATCTAACGTTTTCCACAGATTCAGAAAAATAAGAGAACCCAAATGTCATTTTGTTCAACTCCAAGAGTTTGCCAATGAGGAAAATGAGACCCAGAGCACCTACATAATTTAACAGAAGTTGAATAGGTCCTAAGTACCAGGTGGGACTCCTATACAGATCTTCTGAGTCTCAGTCCAGTTTTCCTTTTCTACTATGATTCACAAGCATGATTTAAAATCTTCTTTATTACTCAGTCATGTTGAATTTATGTAAGGCATTTAAGACAGCATTCTACAAAAATAGACTTTTATGAATTATCTTCATCATTAAGAATGATATCTGAGTACATGTCAACCCATGATATGCATATGCATACATAACATGGACTGGCCTTATAAAATCATGCTTCCAGATATAAGCAAAAGGAAAGGATGTTGGAATGGCTATAATCATCTCCCCATCTTTCTAGACCTCATCCTTCTTTTGAATCCAAAGACAATGGGATCAAACCCCTAAATTCATTCCTCGATCTTCATGGTTTTTTTTTTCCTTTCCCCTTTCTCAGAGAGAAAGGTTGATCTTTCATGCCTGTGTAACATGGCAATATCATGGTTGATTGATCACACTGACTTTTGTTGCCTAGTTTTCTAGCTTGCTTTAGTAGTGTAACATTTCATCGGACACTGAATTATTTTGATTCACCATGGCACTGCTTTTCTGAAACTATCTGTAGATGGACATAGGTCAAGGGGAAGGAAAATTAAGGGTCACCTTCAGTTTGTACACTGTAGCATTTTCATTTTCTATACAGCTAACGACATTCAGGCTCCCTGTTGGGTAGGCTTTTTTTTCTTGTCTATTATTTTCAGAAGAGAGACTGCGTATGACAGTCTCAGAATCCTACCAGCCTGAACACAGATGGTAAAGATTATTCCACACTGAGACTTGACCTTCAAAAGCCTGTAGTTTCTTTTCAAGGTTCCTCTTTTGACAGTTCAACTGGCTTTTCTCTGAATTTCACTGCTGAAATTTATTTGGTTTATTGGTAGGGCTCTTCTCTGATGGTCCTTAGTAAGAACATGCAACACAAAGGGTTACCTTAATTTTTTTTAGTAATATTCAAAGAAGGTCACAGACCCAAGTACTAACCTAATTATTTCCCATTGATTACTGCTGTGATCTACTGGCAACTTCACTCTTGGAGAGAGCTTAGTCAGTAGTAATTGCTGAAACTAGTAAAAAAGGTACCTGGAATAATGAATTTCAACCAGCTCTCTTAGCTAAATATTAAGTTGAAACTAAAGAAGAAGATAGTTGAGGAGAGAAAGTAGCAGGGTCTAATGTATAACATGACAGGGAATATTTTGTAAGCTGGCTGTAATTAGCATAATAAACCTAGAAAGATAACCTATATTTTTATTCGTGATGAAGAATAAAGTTAGGACAATATCATCTAGGAACCTCACTAAGTAGTGTGTTCAGATGGAAAATTTATAGAATGGAAAATATTATTTGGGAGCAAAAAATTAATAAATGTTATGAATAGAAGCAGGAAAGAGATTGTAGTGTAAATATTATCTTTGTCACAGAGCTCAAGGTATAGAACCATTAACATGGCAATAAAGACTCATCTAGTGCAACATTATAATGATACACATGCAACAACTACAATTGTTTTCCTTCTAAAAGCCCAAGGCAGATGTTTGTGTGTCTCTAATAGTTATTAGGAGTTATGAAGTGAACTCTGATGGAAAGTTTAGCCTTGTTGGGTTTCTTAGTTGAGACTAGTTAATCTGCTCCATATTCCACACTTCAAACAGTGATATAATCACTATAATAATATCTCGATGCCATAAAATATTGAAATGTGGTGTTAAATCACCATCTGCATTCCTTTATTTCACTGAAATAAATTATAGCTCCACCAAAGATTTGGGATAAAAATTACAGATTTAATATAGCAGTTAAAATTTTTGGTATAATTTTAGAATGCCATAGAATTAGACTTTTGATCTCAAGTGAGCAGGTGATAAAACTGCCATGTAAGATTTCTTGTATTTTACAGTTTCATTAAAAGAGGCTTTACTTTTCAGACAAAATATGAGAAAAAAACTAATTAAAATGGAGGCATTCAATACATTTTACATTTGCAGTATCAAATACTGATTTTGTTTGTTTATTTTTATAAGACACAATATCGGTGGGAAAGAATAAAGAAGATTTGCAGTTTCTGAAATGAATATACAAAGAACGATCTGTAGGGGTTGCCAATCAAAATATATATCCCAAATCAAACTATTGGGAGAGACACTGTTCAGCAGTGATACAGGAAGAGTGTCCAGAAGGTGACTTAGGGACAGACAAAAATCCCCAAGAATTTTAAACCATATAAGCAGTCCTAAAGTGTCCCTGTCCTCCAAGATTAGGTCATGTTTCTCTTTTGGCCTCTTTCTTTTGAGATTGCCCTGTATATCCATTTTATTCTTATAGCAACATTTACACTATAAATCTAATTCCAATTATATTTTTAAAAATCAACAGAGCACACAGAGAGATTTTTCGTAAGTTTTGCATCTTCTGGCAATAGTGCCAGGCCCAATATTCACTGTTCTGGGGCTAAATGTAGGAAGGGATTCTTTTTAAAGAAAAAAAGTAGATTGGGGAAGATAGGTTGCACAATGAATAGAGGACCAGCCCTGGGTCGGTTTGGGAGCAACAGTGACCAAACCTGATACTGTAGGAAATATTCTGTACTCACAGATTCCACCTTTTCAACAAAAAAGGAGGGGTAGATGATTCCGCATATCTTATCTTGGGGCAAGAGTTATCATTACAATTATTCAGTTTTGGATGTCATTTTGCTATTCTTTTTGGTTTTGTTATCTTAATCATTGTGTGTTTTATTCTGGGTCTGCATACTTCACATTGTCTAGGTTCCTTCTGTGAGATCTGATGAGATAATGAATGTAAATCATTCAGCAAACTTTAAAGTACCATATAAATGTGAGCTGCTATTTTTCCCATGTTGTTCTGAATTTTTCTTATTTGTCATTTTCTATCATGCAATCATATTCCATTGTATTCATAGACCATAATCCATTTAGTAATCCCCATATCAACTGACACCAAATTTATTTCTAATTTTAACTAATACAGAAAATTCTACTATGAATATATGCACATGCATGTATGTATATATGTGTATATAATATGCACACATGTGTGTGCATGTATATATATGTGTGTATGTATATGTGCATTTAAATAGCATTTCTGTCTTTAATGTCTTTGTAAAAGAACTGGTAGTCATTTCTCTGAGTAAAGGCTTTGAAGAAAGAAATTACTTTATTGTATTTCTCAAAGAATTATAAATTGCTCTCAAATTCACATTTCAATAAAATTTTAGTGGGCCTATCCTCCTATAGTTTCTTCAAGATTGATTTTCCCTTTTTAAAAAACATATTTTTTCACCAATTTACTCAGTATTACACAACATTTCAGAGAGTTTTACACTTGCAATTTTTTGAATTATGACTGACTAGTAAATATTTCATATAGTTATTAATAAATTTCAGTCCTACTTTTAAAAAACTGAAACATTTTGACTGCTTATCTACTGGAGAATGGCCCCTTATCTTAAACAATTGGGTTAATTATATAACTGTGTGTGGGGAGGTGGGGGGGGAAGAGATAGATGGATATATCAGAGATCTTTTGTGAGAAATAGTTGATGCAAAGATTTATTTTTTCTCACTTAGTTTCCTTTCTTATCCTATTTTATCTGATTTTATATAGAGTTTAAAAAATATGTAGCACATATTGAATATTTTCTCTTTTAAGATCAACCTTAACCCTTATTTGGTTAAGAATCTACCCCCTTTAGGGGCGGCTAGGTGGTGCAGTGAATAGAGCTCTGGCCCTGGAGTCAGAAGGACCTGAGTTCGGAGCCGTCCTCAGACACTTAATCCACACAAACAAAAACCTAGCTGCGAAAGCTTGGGCAAGTTACTTAACCCCAATTGCCCTAAAGGGGCAGCTAGGTGGCACAGTGAATAAGAGAACCGGCCTCGGAGTTGGGATGACCCGAGATCAAATCCAGCCTCAGAAAATGAGCACCCACACATAAATAATGACTAGCCGTGTAACCTTGAGCAAGTTACTTAACCCCAATTGCTTTAAAAAAAAAAAAAGAATCTACCCCCTTGGAGCCAAGATGGTGGAGTAGAAACAGCTCATCCAAGCCACTCTGCCCCCAGATTCCCCCCAAACTATGTAAAAGGGAACTCTGAACAACTTCTGGAGCCCCAGCACCCACAGAACGACACAGAGAAGCTAAACTCCCACTGAGGACAGCCCAGCAGCCCTGCAGGAAGGACCAGCACAGCGGTCTGGGACCTGGCAGCGAGCAGCGTGCTGAGCGAAGGAGCCGAGCCGAGTGCATGAGCCAAGGTTTTAGCCCCAGGGCAGCAGGGCCAGCAGCCGGCTGGAGGAACCCCAGAACACCAGGAGCTGTGGCGACTCCAGAATTATCAACATAGACATGCCTAGGACAAAGTAAGAGGTTAGTGTCCTATGGACTTTGGGACCTGTATTTTGGGGAATGCGTCAGCTCCCTCCCCTGGGGGCTAGAAGCCGCTGAGGAGACACACCATTTTGAAGTTTTCAGAGGCAGCTCCAGCTCTTGGCCTGCCGAACTGTAGGGAGATCCAGAGATCAGTCTTAGGGGGTAATCGCTCTTGCTTCAACCTCCCTGGATCTGGATTGTGATCTAGGGTGGAAGTCGTGGGTGGGTTTACAGCTTGCCAGAAACGGAAGTTACCCCCCACACGTTCGGGACGAAAATTCCTCTATCTGGCCTTAAAGCCATAGTGTGGCAACAAGCCCAAAAGTCAAGTAATTAAGTGGCAACATGCCAAGGCAAAGGAAACAGAAAAATGCAACCCTAGACTCCTATTTTGGGGGCATAGAGTGGGAAAAGGACTGTGAGGTCAGAAGTCCTGCTCCAAAAGCCCCAGGGGAAAACATGAGCCGGTTGCAGGCCATAGAGGACCTTAAGAAGGACTTTAAAAATCGAATAATAGAAGTGGAGGAAAAATTGGAAAGAGAAATGAGAAGGATGCAGGAAAAGTATGAAATGAGGGTCAACAGCCTGACGGAGGAAAACAACACCTTAAAAAATAGACTAACTCAAATGGCAAAGGAGGCCCAAAAGGGCAATGAGGAGAAGAATGCCTTAAAAAGTCAAATTTGCCAGATGGAAAAAGAATCTCAAAGGTTCACTGAGGAGATCCATTCCTTCAGAGTTAGACTGGAGCAAATGGAAGCTAATGACTTTATGAGAAATCAAGATGCTGTTAAGCAGATCCAAACAAATGAAAGATTAGAAGGCAATGTGAAATATCTCATGGGAAAAAACCACTGACCTGGAAAATAGATCCAAGAGAGACAATTAAAAAATTATTGGACTACCTGAAAGCCATAATCAAAGAAAGAACCTAGAAATCACCCTTCAAGAAATTCTCAAGGAAAACTGCCCTGATGTTTTAGATCCAGAGGGCAAAATAGAGGTTGAAAGAATCCACCGATCACCTCCTGAAAAAAATCCCTAAAAGAAAACTCCCAGGAATATTATAGCCAGGTTCCAGAATCCCCAGATCAAGGAGAAAATACTACAAGCAGCCAGGAAGAAACAATTTCAATATTGTGGAAACACAATCAGAATAGCACAGGACCTGGCAGCTTCTACTCTGAGGGATTGAAGGGCATGGAATATGATATTCCAGAGGGCAAAACAGCTGGGAATGAACCCAAGAGTCCCTTACCCAGCAAAACTGAGTATTTTGTTTCAGGGGAAAATATGGTCATTCCGTGGAATAGAGGACTTTCAAGCATTCTTGAGGAAAAAACCAGAATTGAATAGAAAATTTGACATCCAGACACAAGAAGGAAGAGATGCCTGAGAAGGTAATCAGGGAAAAGAAATCAAAAGGAACTTATCAAAGTTGAACTATTTACATTCCTATATGGAAAAGCAATAACTGTGACTGATGATATCTTTCTCACTATGAAAATAATGGAAGAAGGGGTGTGGTCATATGAATACATATGTGAATGTGTGTGTATATGGTTACAGTTATATATGGATAGAGGGCATAGGTTGAATTTGTTGGGAAGGGAGAATACTCAAGGGTTGAAATTATGAGGTGAGAGAGGAAAGTGGCAAGAGGAGATGGGGAGAGACAGGGTAGGGTAAACTATCCCATGTAGAAGAAGCAAAGGGAAGTGGTTGCAAAGGAGGGGGAGAATAAGGAAGGCTAAAAAGGCAAAACCACATTCACATTGAATTTGGTTCAGGGAGAAAATGACATACATACTAAATGGGATATCTAAACCTGCAGCAGGATAGGGGGAAGGGGGATGAGAGGAGGGATGTTGGATGGGAGGGCATCCTTGGGGGGAGGGGAGGTTGGAAGTACCCACTATAGGAGAGGGACAGGATCATGTAGGGAATGGACCAGGTGGGGGGTGGGATGAGTGGGAGGGAATTTTCAGCAGCCTTGTACAATATATCTACTATGATAACGTTTTGCATATCTAGACATGTACAACTTATACTGAATCACTTATCTCCCAAGAGGGAATGGGTGACAAGGGAGGAAGGAAATGGATCTGAAATTCGAGGTATTAACATTAAATGTTTCAAATATGTATAAATACTATTGTTAATACTCTTTTGCTTGTAATAGGGAGATAAGATGTGCAGGCATTGGGACACAAAGACTCACCTTCCTCTAATGGAAAAGTCGATGGGGGTATGGGAGAAGGTATGGGAGAGAGCAGGCTGGAGAAAGCAATATCTTGTGGGACTACTATTCTGGGAGGTTGGGTAGGGGAATAATGGGGGGAAAATGATTGTAACTCAAAATCTGGCAGAAATGAATGATATAAAACAGAAGTTAATAAAGCATTTGTTAAAAAAAAAAAAAAAGAATCTACCCCCTTCCCCCACTCCCACCCTCCTCCACACTCAATGTTTATCAAAAACCTATCCTTATATTATGAGTTTTGAAAGAAGTTAGCTCATAAATTTTAGATTATATAATCATTTTTCAGTCAATCAATGAACATTTATTAAGGGTCTACTATATCCTTGATACCATGCTAAGCAGTGGTGATACAAAGAAAGCAAAAAAGAATCTCTGCTCTTGAGTATCTCACAGTCCAATTGAGGAGACAGCATAGAAAGAATTATGTTTACATAAGCTACATACAACATAGATTGGGAATAACAAATAAAGGGAAGTTCTTACAATTATGGCAGATTTAGAAGAGGCTTCTCAAAGAAGTTATGATGTTTTGTGACTTAAATAGACCCAGGGAAGTCAATAGGAGGAATATTATTCCAGTATCAAGTGATACCCAGTGAAAAATCCCCTGGGTCTAGAGATGCAATGTCATTGAAGAGTATGAAGGATACCAATTTCACTGGATTCCTAGGGCACTTTGTGGGAAATAAGGTATAAGAACATAGAAAGTGTAGGACAGGGTCAAATTGTTGGCTCTGAATACCAGAAAATTTTCTATTTGATCTTGAAGATGATAGGGAACCACTGGAGTTTATTGAGGATGAGGGTGATATGATCAGATCTTTGCTTCAGGAAGATGAATTTGACAGCTGAGTGGGGTATGGATTGGAGTGAGGAGAGCTGAGATGAGGAAACCCACCAGCAAAGTATTGCAATAGTTCAGGTATGAAATGACTAGGATGGTATTAGTGTCAGAGGACAGAAGGAAGCATATATAGGAGATTTTACAAAGAAAAAATCAAATTCTTTGCCAACAGGTTAGATATGAGGTCAGGTGGGGTGAGAGAATACAGAGTTGAGGATAACACCAAGGTACTGAGATGTGATAACATGAAGGATGCTGGAGCCTTCAACAGTAATAGAGAAGTCTGGAAGGAAGAGAGTCTGGGAAAAAACAAAATGAGTTGAGTTTTTGGATATGCTGGTGTTAAAATGTCTATAGGACATCCAATTTGAGATGAAGTTGACAGTTAAAGATGACAGTTTGGCAGTTAAGATATGTTATATAAGTAATCTGAGAAGTTATATTAGTGATCTGAAAATCATCAACATAAATATGATCATTGTAACTTAGGAGTTGATTAGATTACCAAGTGGAGTAGTATAGAGGGGAAGACACAGAACTCTGGGAGACATCGACAGTGTATCTCTTATGAATCATAGCATGAGATGCTTCTCTAAATCTATATTCTGTCAAAATGCTTTTCAGTATTGCAAAATATGTTTTTGAGTACTCATTACACCAGGAATTTGAGTTTTTGACTAGTAAATAAATATAATTTGTTCAAAGTATTATTTGTTCAAGACCTCACAAGACAAGTTTTTTAAATTAGTTATGGATTTTTCCCCATTAATCTACTATTAAAGTTTGTAGGAAAATAATTTTAATGATTAGTTTGTATAATGTAGTTTGAGGTCTATTTATAACCTTAACACTTTTTTCCATCATTCCCCTTGAGGTTCCAGACTATTTATCGTTCCTAGTGAATTTTGTTATTACTTTGTCTACTTATTAAGTAACTCCTTGATAGTTTGATTGGTAGCAGTAATCCTTAAAAGTTATTTAGGTAAAATTACATTTTTATTTTAATTATTGTTAATGGTAGCATATTGGAATATTAAAACCATGAGAAATTAATACCCCTCTAGTTATTCACCTCTCCTAATTTCTTTAGATAAAAAAAATTCAGTCAACAAGGATTTATTAAGTACTTACTATGACACTGGCACTATACTAACTGATAATGGCATAAAGAAAACCAAAAATAGTCCCTGTGTTCCAGGAACATGAGAGAGGGAGAGAGAGAGAGAGAGAGAGAGAGAGAGAGAGAGAGAGAGAGAGAGAATGAGAATGCAGGTAATCTAAGAGGGGAAGTTATTAGAATCTAAAGGAGACAGAAAAGCCTCTTGTGGAAAATCAGATTTGAACTGAGCCTTGAAACAAGCTAGGACAACTAGGAGGAAGACGTTAAGAAGATCATTTCATTTGGGTAACATCCAGTGCAAAATATGATATTGTGTGCAAAGAAATAAAAGCAGGCTAGTAAAAGTTGTTGATCATAGCATGAGTAGAGGAGAGCTGTGTATAATAAGGTGTAATATTAATGGGATTTAAGATCTTCCCAGACCATTAATAGGCCTCAGGTAGAGCTCATTCAGGAAAGCTTCCTTAGGGGAGGCTTGCTTGTAGGAAGTCTTTTACACCCTTTGCTAATTTCTAATTAGGCACTGAGTCTGGAGGTTTGTAACATCTTTTAATTTTGAGAAGTGTATATATACTCTGAGTTGGTATTTTGCTTTGGGAGCTGACTTATGAGAAGGATTTTGTGATTCCCTGGTTGATATTCTGAGTGGTCATTTGTTCAGAGCTCCCCTGCTGCTCAGATGCAAAAGCTCTCTCAATACAGGGATGTCTGTAAAGTGTATAGCAATATTGTTTTGATTCAGACAGTCAGAGCCCTTTCTTTTGGTCTTTATTTCTCTGCTTGTATTTTCTCTTAAGTACAGGGTGTTAACTTTTCCCTTGAACTAGTGAATATAATTTTAAAAGATTGTTAACCCCTTAAACAGCTATCTTTCTTAGGAAAGTAGATCTAAGAACTTGTGTAACAGCCATCCTGAGTATGCCAGTGTGGCTGTCATTACAGAATGGTAGAAATTTAGGAAAGGATCCTTGTTATAAAGAACTTTATATGCAAACAGACTTTTTCCCCTTAAAGATGATATGGAGTCAAAGATATTCATTGAAGAGGAAGCTGATGTGGATTCACCAGCACTTCAGATAAAAAAAAAAAAATTACCTTGACAGCTGAATGGAAGCTGGATTACAGTGGAGAGAGACTCAAGGCAGGGAGATCTATAAGAAGGTTATTTCAGTACTGAAAGCAGGAGGTAAAGAGGAAGACAGACACGAGATTGTGGAGTAGAGGCAGCAACCTTGTCTAGCTCTTTTAACAATGTCCTTCAAACAACTTTAAAATGTGTCTCAAATCAAATTTTGAACAGCAATGCCAACAGAAAGTCAGGGGGAAATATTTTTTTCAGCCCAAGAGAACTTAGAAGGTCCTTAGGAGATGTCTCTGGCACCACGGTGGAAATCTGCCAGGAGTGTGACTGAGGGTATAACCACATGGTTCTTGGCTAGCAACAAAACACCTCCCCTCCCCTCCCTTGTCCTTCCCTCCCTCCCCTTTCTTTCCCTTTCCTCTTCTCCACTATCCCTCTCTCCCCTCCCTTATACCTCCCCTCCATTTTCTTCCCTTCCTAAACCTAAGAGCAAGAAGGGGGTTGAAGAACTGGTCAGAAAGAGATTACAAGGGACATTTTCCTGGCATTTGATGAAGCTGATGCTGATTGGCAATTCTATTACTCATTACAAAGCTCTAAGTCACTATCCCAGGATATAATAGGGTTCTTTGTGGTTAATTACAAGGAGGCAGGGACTCTGGTCACAGTTCTAAGTCGGAGAGGATCCCTAGTGCTTGCAGATACAGGGACAAAGGGGTCTTGTTCATAATTCCAGAGTCAAGAAGAGGACCAAGACTTGCTATTGAGATGGAGCAGGAGTCCTTCCTGGCAAAAACCAGAGCTCAAACAAAGAGATTAGTGAACACACCCCTCCTCAGCTCATACCAGCTTATAAGCAATAAAAACTTGCAGACCCCAGAACTAGCTTTGCAAACAGGTTGAAAAAAACCTAAAGTTTGAGAAAATGCCTCTGTAACAGTAATGGAAATTGAAGATCTTCCCTGCTCCCTTGTATTTGCAATGAAATAGATACTTAGCACCTTGTTTCAAGTTAATGGTTGTGTCAGGTATTGAGACTCAGAACTTGGGAATCCCACAGTGGGATGGACTTGTTGACATAAAAGGAAGGGGCAGAACAGGGAGGAGCTAATACCATATATAAGGAAATGTCCAAGCTGAGAGAGGCCAGAACTTCTGGGAGTGAGCATCTGGAGACTGGACTGCTACTGCTGGAGAGAGAGAAGAGAACTGAGAACTAAACTGAGAAGTGAGAAGAACTGAGAAGAGAAATGTGAACTGAGGACTAAAATGAGAATTGAGAAGAGAAGAAAACTGGGAGGAGGCATGGCTGTGGTGTAGGTACTTTGTCTTTCTGTTTTGATGTTACTTTGTCAGATCTGTCTGCTAATACAGGAAAATGCTATTGTTACAGAAGCCCTGGGACCTTGCCGCTGGTTCAGAAGACCTGAAAGAGGATTTTCTTGTTGTGTGTTTACAGAAATACTGGAGGAGGGTCTTGCTATTGATTTCAGAGCTCCAGGAACTATACTGATTATTTGTGTTGATTCCTCAGAACTTGTTGTTGGGTCTATGTTGATTTCATAGTAAGAAAGTGAATTGATGATGGTACCAAAGTGTTTCAATGTTATTATGGCTTTGTTAAGATTTGTCTTCCTATGAACATAAACTGTGAAGGACTTGAGGTGGTCTAAAAACTGTGAGCTTCAATATGGAACAGGAACTGCTCAAGAAGCTGGACAAACAACTGAGAGCTCTCTTCCTTTGAACCCAAGTGGCAGTTACATAGATTCAGGTAAGTGCTGGGACCATGGAAGAAGAACCATGAAAGCTGAGAGCCTGCCTCAAGTCAAGATTAAAAGACCTCTCTTTGTGTATTCAATGCAAACTGAGAAAAATGTGACTCACTATAGCCTAGTGATGGAGAACTCTGACCTTTTTATTTAGATGATTGAGTTAAGAGTTCTCCAATTAAGAAGAAAAAGGACTTTTTGATTGAAAAGATTAAGATAATGTGATCTAGGGGTAGCAGACTTTCATTTTTGTACTTGTGTCAATTAGAGAGACTTGCTTAAATTAAGGAATTAATAAATGAAGGACTTACTAAATGAATGTTATCTTCTGCTTAAAACTATGTGACCACATTGGTGAAAAGATTGTGGCCACTTTAGTTATAAAGTATTAAGTTATAACATTGTGAATGCTATACTTTGATTTTCTGTGAATGTTTTGCCTTGATTTGTTATGAATAAATAGTGTTCACTATACAATGTAATCAGAACCTTGGAAGCCGTTCACAACAGCAGTACTCTGGAAAGCTGCTAGTGCTTGGCTTTACAGCCTCCCAACCCCCAGGTGAACAGAGCCCAACATTAACACAAAGCATAAAAGTTTGGGAAAACGAGCAAACACATACACACACAGAGTCAAACTTGACCATAAAAAAGTAGTATGGTGGCAGGGAAGACCAAAACACATACTTACAAGAAGAATAATGTAAAATTGGCTTAAGCAAAGCCTCAAAGAAAAATGCTAACAGGACACAAACTTAATAAAATTTCTTTGAAGAGTTAAATAAAGATGATTAGTAAAGGAAAAATTGGGAAAATAAATGAGACTGATGAAACTAAATTTTGAAAAAAGAATCAACAGCTTGGCTAAAGAAGTACAGAAATTGAGTGAAGAAAAGAACTCCTTAAAATTAGAATTGGCCAAGAGGAAAAAGAGCTACAAAAGCTCACTGGATGGGGAGGGGAGTGGAACCTACATGGTGGAGTAAAAACAGGAATTTCCTGAGTCCCTGCTCCTACCAATTTTAATACCTGCTATAAAAGATGACTAAACAAATTTTAGAGCTACAGAACCCACAAAGTGATAGAGCAAAACAAATATCCTGCTGAAGACAGCCTGGCAGGCTGACAGGAAGGGTCTACCACCCCAGGCTGGGAGCCAAATGCAGTCCCACATGAGCTGCCTGGCCCTAGACTGAGGGCACCTTCAACCATGACACAGACCAGCCAGAGAAGACTTCAGGGGAGCAAATCACCAGCAGCTGTGGTGGTTTCTAGACTTCTCAACCAATAAATGATGAAAAAGAAAGTAAAATGTCAGTAAGAAGCTCTGTTGGAAATGGGTGACAGAAGAGTGTGGTCTAGCCCCTGTCTCCAGGGTGAAAGGTAGTGAAGGTGAGGCACCTGCAGCTACTGCCACATGGCTGCCTTCAAAGCCCTTAGCCTGCAGATCATGGGGAACCAACTGACCATTAAAAGAGTAATCTCTCTTGCTTTAATCTGCTTGGATCTCAGTTGCAGTCTTGGGTGATGGTACTAGGGTGAGGAAGGCCAGAGTGCCAGAGCTTTTGGTGGCTGTAGAGAGGGCACCCTCCTCATAGCTCTGATAATAGCTCTGACAACAATTGCAAAAACCTTAGCAATTTGAGACACAGCTCTCTCCACTATGGAAACAGAGTTCTACTGTGACAAAGAGCTCAAAAGTCAAGCAATTGGCTGAGAAGATGAGCAAAGAGAAGAAGCACAGTCAGACAATAGAATCCTTTTTTGGGTACAAACAGGATCAAAACAGAGAACCAGAAGATGACAAGAAAGTCAGAACTCCTGTACCAAAAACTTCCAACAAAAATATGAACAAGTTACAGGCCATAGAGGAAGATAAGAAGGATTTTGAAAACCAGATAAGAGAAGTGGAGGAAAAATTGGGAAGAGAAATGAAAATGATACAAGAAAATCATGAAAAGAGTGTCAACAACCTGACTGATGAAAATAACACCTTAAAAAATAACCTAACTCAAATGGCAAAAGAGGCCCAAAAAGCCAATGAGGAGAAGAATGCCTTAAAAAAGTCGAGTTTGCCAGATGGAAAAGGAATTTCAAAAACTCGCTAAAGAGAATAATTCTGTCAAAATTAGATTGGAACAAATGGAAGCTAATGACTTTATGAGAAATCAAGATACTATTAAACAGATCCAAAGAAATGAAAAAAAAATAGAAAGCAATGTGAAATGTCTCATTGGAAAAAACCACTGATCTGGAAAATAGATCCAAGAGAGATAATTTAAAAGTTATTGGACTACCTGAAAGCCACGATCAAAAAAAGAATCTAGAAGTCATCTTTCAAGGAATTATCAAGCAATATTACCCTGATATTCTAGAACTAGAGAGCAAAATAGAAATCGAAATAATAAAGATCCCATAAAGAAAACACCTAGGAATATTATAGCCAAATGCCAGAGTTCCCAGGTCAAGGAGAAAATGTTACAAGCAGTCAGGAAGAAAGAATTTGAGTATTGTGGAAACACAATCAGGATAACACAAGATCTAGAAGTTTCTACATTAAGGGATCAGAGGGCTTGGAATATGACATTCTGGAGGTCAAAGGACCTAGGATTAAAACCAAGAATAACCTACCCAGAAATATCTGAGTATAATGCTTCAGAGGAAAAACTGAACATTCAGTGAAATAGAGGATTTTCAAGCATTCTTGATGGAAAAAAAAATACAGATCTGAACAGAAAATTTGACTTTCAAATACATGAAGCATGAGAAGGTAAACAGGAAAAAGAAATCATAAGGAATTTGTTAAAGTTGGACTCTTTACATTCCTACACAGAGGACATATGATAAGTTGAATATGAAGAGATGATATCTAAAAATAAAATTAAGTGGTGAGAGAGGAATATATTGGGAGAAGAAGAAAGGGAGAGATAGAACAGTGCAAATTATCTCATATAAAAGAGGCAAGAGAAAACTGTTACAATGGAGGGGAAGAGCAGGAAGGTGAAAGGGCCTGGGTTAACCTTACTCTCATTGGATTTGATTTGAGGAGGGAATAACAAATTCTTTTGGGGATCTTACCCTCAGGAAAGTAGGGGTAAGGGGATAAAAAGGGGATTGATAGAAGGGAGGCCAGATTGGGGGAGAGGGTAGTTAGAAGCAAATATTTTTGAAAAGGAACAGGGTCAAAGTAGAAAATGGAATAAGTAGGGTGGATAGGATGGAGGGAAACATAGTTAGTCTTTCACAATATAGCTACTATGGAAATATTTTTGTCTAACTACACATATACAATCTATATTGAATTGTTTGTCTTCCCAGTGGGGGTCATTGAGGAGAGAAGAAGGGAAAGAATCTGGAAATAAAAGTCTTGAAAACAATTATTTTTTAAAAAATGTTTTTTTTTCATGCAACTGGGAAATAAGATATAAGGTACTGGGGTATAGAAATCCATCTTTCCCTAATAGAAAGTTATGGAAGAGGTATGGGAGAAGACGTAAGAGAGATTGGGGGAAGGGTTATCCAGTAGGCTCATTGTCTTGGGGTGGGCAGTAGGGGAAAGACAGGGAAAAATTTTTTTTACTCATAATCTTGTGGAAATGAATGTTGAAAACTAAAGTAAATAAATCGATTGTAAAAAAAGCTCACTGGAGAAAATAATCCCTTAAATATTAGAATTAGACAGTGGAAGCTATTGACTTTATGTGATTTTAAGAGACAATAAACAAGGTCAAAAAATGAAAAATAGAAGAAAATCTATCTCATTAGGGGAAAAAAAACTGACCTGAAAAATAGATCAAGCAATGATTTAAGGATTATTGAACTACCTGAAGTCCATGATAAAAAACAAATCCTAGATAGCTTATCACAAAAGTCTCTCAAGGAATACTGTCTTAAATCCAAAGGATAAAGTATAAATTGAAAAAAAAATCCACAAATCATTTCCTGAAATAGAACCCAAAATGTAAACTCCCAGGAATATTTTAGCCAAATTCCAGAGCTCCCAGGTCAATGAGAAAATATTGCAAGCAACCAGAAAGAAACAATTTAAATATCATGGAGCCAAAGTCATGATTACACATAATTTATCAGCTTCCACATTAAAGGAACAGAGGCTTTGAAATACGATATTCCAGAAGGCAAAGGAGCTATGATTGCAATCAAGAACATCTATCCAGCAAAATTGAGCATAATCCTTCAGGGGGAAAAATGGATATTTAATGAAATAGAGCAGTTTCAAGCATTTCTGATGAAAAGAACATAGCTGAGTAGAAAAACTGACATTTGAGCATGAGTCAAGAAGCATAAAAAGGTAAACATAAAAGAAAATTCACAAGAGACTTAAAGTTAAACTGTTTGTATTCTTTTATGGGAAGATGATACATGTAGCTACTAAGGACTTTATCGGTATTGGGGCACCTAGAAATAGTCTACATAAGCAGAGGACATGGGTGTGAACTGATTATGCTAGGATGAGCTAAAAAAAAGAGTTGAGAAAAAGAGATACATTAGGAGAAGGTGGAAGGGAGAGGAAGAATGTTGGAAATTTTCTCATGTAACAGAAGCTTATAATGAAGAGTTTTTAGAATGGAGGTTTTAAATCTCAGAGATCAAAGAAAAAAAACTACCTAGATGTACAAAAATGTTTATATCAATTCTTCTTGTGGAGGCAAAGCATTGGAAATTGAAGGATTATTTATCAGTGGAGGAGTTACTGAACAAGTTGTGGTACACGATTCTGATGGAGCACTATTGTGGAATAAGAAATGTTAAGGGGGATGCTTTAAGAAAAAAAATTGGGGAAACTTATATTAACTAATGCAAATGAAGTGAACAGAAGCAGGGGATCATTGTATTCAATGACAATCATATTGTAATGAAGATCAAAAGTGAAATACATAGCTACTCTGATCAATAAAATAATTATGTCAATTCCAGAGGATTTATGATGGAAAAAAATATCTACATTCAGAGACAAGAGAGAACTGATGAATTTTGATTGCAAATTGAAGGATATTTTTCTTAATTTTTTTTGGTGACATGACTAATGTGGAAATATATTTCTCATGAGTTCACATATATAATCAATATCATATTGCTCTTTTTCAGTTGGTGGGTGGGAGGAGAGAGAGAATTTGGAACTGAAAAATGTGAGATGATTGCACATGAAACTGCAAATCTATTATGTAAAATTCCCCATTTCTTTTAAATATATAATAAAGTTATGTTTTTTTTTTAATTTTTCCTTTCCTCCCCCCACTATAGAGATGGCTACCATTTGACACACATAAGTATATGTGCATGTATGTGTATATGTATTTATGTATGCACACAGAGATATATAAATATGTAAAATTTTTCTTCAATACATATTTTTATTTATCAGTTCTTTATTTGAATTTAGATAGTATATTCCTTCATACATCCTTTGTAGTTAATCTGGGTATTTATAATAGTCAACATGACTTATTTGCTCAATGTTGTTCTTAAAACAATATTACTGTTACTGTATACAACATCCCCTTAATTCTGTTCATTTTGCTCTTCATTATTTCATGCAAGCATCTTTATGTTTTTCTAAATTCAATGAGCTCGTCATTTCTTATACTACAGTAGTATTCCATCACAATCAGATACCACAACTTGTTCTGCCATTCCACAATTGATGGGCATCCCTGTGATTTCCAGTCCTTTGCCACCACAAAAAGAACTGCCATAAATATTTCAGGACATATAGGTTCTTTTCCTTTTTCATTAATCGTCTTTGGAAGTGGTAGTATTGCTGGGTCAAAGGGTATGGGCAGTTCAATAACTCTTTGATCTTAATTCCAGATTGCTCTCCAAAGTGGTTGGATCGGTTCACATTTCCTTAAATCATCCAGATTCATATATATAATGAATAAAACCCTGCAAGAAGAGGCTGTAAGAGGTACCCCATTTAAAATAACTCTAGATAGCATAAAATGCCTGCCAAAACAAGCCAGGATCTACATAAACAAAATTATAAAATAATATTTTCATACAAGTAAAATCAGATATAAATAATTGGAGAAATAATAATTGTCATGGGTAGGCTGGACCAATAGGAAAAAAATGACAATTTTGCCTAAATTATATGTTCAATCCCATCTCTATTAAATTACCCAAAATATTATATTGAATTAGGAAAAAAATAACAAAATTGGTTTTGAAGAACAAAAAGTTAGAAATATCAAAGGAACTAATGAACACAATGTAAAGGAAGGAAGTTTAGCAGTACTGGATCTTAAACTATATTATAAAACAGTAATTATCAAAATGATCTGGTATTGGCTAAGAAATAGAAAGGTAGATCAAGAGAACAAAGTACACATACAATTTACAGAAGCAAATGAATATAGTAACCTTGTATTTGACAACTGTAAAGGCAAGTTCTGAGAATAAAAATTCATTATTTGGTAAGAATTGTTGGGAAAACTGGAAAGCAGTATGGCAGAAATTGGGCATAGACCAATAACTTATGTAATTTATGATGATAAGGTCAAAATGGATACATGGCCTAAATATAAAAAAACGACATTAAAAGAAAATTTGAAGAATATGGAACATATTATATATCAGACTTATGGATAGGCAATCAATGTATGAATAAACAAGTGATATAGAAGCAGAGCAAAGTGTAAAATGGATAATTTATTTTAACAAAATTAAAAAAGCTTTTAAATGAATAAAACAAATGTAAACAACATCAGAAGGAAAACAGAAAATGGGAGGGGATTATAGTTTCTCAGATAAAGTTCTAATATTTCACATATATTAAAGAACTTTCTAAAATATATAATAATACAAGTCATTCCCCAATTGATAAATGGTCAAAGAATATGAACAGGCAGTTTTCTAATGAATAAAACAAAACAATTTATAGCCACATGAAAAAATGCTCAAAATCATTATTGATCAGAGAAATACAAATTAAAACAACCTTGAGGTATCATTTTATACCCATCAGACTGGATAAAATGATTGAAGAGGAAAGCAACAACTGTTGGAGAAGTGGAAAAATTAGGATACCATCCAATTTTTTGTTCTTCTTTTATTGAACTGTTTATGTTGTCGGTTGCTAATTTTATAACAAAAAAGAAAAAAATGTTGCAAAGAATTAAAAAAAGCTATTAGAACTTTCAAGGGATTTTTCAATGTAACAAGTGTTCTTACTTTAGAGTTCACTTTTTAAATGTTATTTGGTAACTTTTTTCAGTATAATTTATTTTCTTTACACATATATGATTATTATAATTAAATATTTTTTTCATTTAAATTTGGACATTTAAAATAATATTCTGAGAATAGGCTTCACTAGACTGGCAAAGAGTTCCATGACAAATAGAGGTTAAGAACTCGTGAAAAGCTGAACTTACCAACTCTAAATATGGAAAGGTGAGTAATTGGGAGAATAAAAAAGTGGTCCTCCAAATTGAGACCAGAAGGAAAACATTATGAAATAATAATACTATGTTACTGTCATTTTCTATTGAGGCTTTGCAATTTTAACATTCATACAACACTCGTGAGGCCATTAGGAATAAGCTGAAATATTATGAGCAGATAGGCTTCACCCCTATATGGTATGACCAGCTGAGAAGTTTATGAGAAGCTTTTCCCCTCATTATCTCTACACCAACTTCTTATATCTATATCATCTAGCAATCAAAAGTCAAGTATAACAACATTACAGATAACACCAAGCATCATAACTTTGTACTTACTAGGTATTGTTGAGTTTGTCTTTTAGAAAACTCTTTGGAATAATTCAACCCCCTACATACAATTAAGTGGATTGCTCATTAAACCTTAACAATTACTATTTCAAATCTTTATACATTTTCATCTTATTGTTATAAGGGCATAGAGGAAATAATCTTACTTTCCTTCTAAGCCATGGAGGAGAGTACACAACATTGCTCAAAGACAACTTATTTAAGAACCCAAATTCACTTAGATTACTGAATATTTTCACAAAGAGTCTTGTCATGAATTATAGTGCAATTGGTTTTAGTAGGATAAAGTATAGCTGTAAGAGAGTCACACTCTTTTTTTTCTTGTTGTATAATGAAATATTAACTAAATCATGTAAAATGATTGCAGAAATAAGATGATGCATATTAAAAGTTTTTATAAGATATAAAAAGTTTATTCCATAAGTCAAAACATGTAATTATTTTACTTTGTACTAAGTAATCCATATACCACTGAAGGAGAAGGGATATATATATATATATATATATATATATATATATATATATATATACACACACACACACACACATATATATATATACACATATATGTGTATATATGTGTATATATATGGAAGGAGTGTGACAAAGGTTACTTATGGGGCAGACTTTCTGCTTACACTGAAAAATATGTACTACAAAATTTGTGTGAAGCTTATTCCAATTCGTAAGTGATCAATGGCATTGCCTTTCCAGCCCACCTATTCAGGGGCTGTTTCTTCTTTACCATGGGACAGAAACAGAGAAAGATCATGATTACTTAGCTGTCTATTTTTCCTCCTACATGAACCTTATTCTCTCTCTGCATGAGCCTCTTCCTACCTTTGAAATGTTTTAGGTAATAGGAAACCCTCACAGATCCCAGTCCAGGTGATCTGGGGTCAGGAGGGACTCATTGGAAGTTTGCCTCACTTAGGTTTACAGCACTAAAATAATCCTGATACCTTATAAGATCTCTCATGTGGACCAGGGTATTTTTCTTTGTGACATAGAAAGATTAGAACTTTAGGGGGAATTTAGAAGTCACTCCTTCCACAACTTAGACTCATAGGTCAGGGGTAATATGATGATAGGCTGGCACCTCCTAGCAGAGGAGCTATGTGTGAATATAGGTTTACATACATATGTGTGTGTACATATGTATGCACGTGTGTATACATATCTATATATGTATGCATGTGTGCATGAGAAAGGATTAACTTTCTCTAAGATAGGCTTTCCCCTATCAACTTTTCTATGGTGGTTGAAATCTAATATCCACTGAAGTTAATGTATGTAGTATATTTAGTGGGGAAAAAATATGCCAACAGACTAAATAGCGTTCTATAAATTATAGATTCTTTCACGTTCTTAACCTTTCCCATCTCCCACATGTCTGTCTATATGGGCAGGGAGTACCTTCTAACAATGGTATAAACAAGAAGAAAAGGGTTTGTTAAAAAAAAAAAAGTTGTCGTTTCTGCTCGATACTCAGAAAATACCATAAAAAACAATAAAAAGAGTTCCATAATCTAAAAAACCCTTGGTAAAAAATCCATATATTTTTTAAATGAAAAGACCAACCCAAATGTGAGCTAATTATACCTACTTCCTATGTAATGGCTTGCCAGATTATGTAGTATCCTATAGGTTGTGACATATTCAAAAAGGAATTTTTATAATGTTTTCAAAAGTTAAATATGCTCTTAGCTGAAATTAATCAATCATTTGCTAGCTCCATTATCATCAAACACCATAAATATTGCCTGTTCTATTTAAAGCCTGCCAAACCGTGCATTATTTTTTAAAATTACTTTCACTTTTGCAGATCCTAATTACTTTCTTAAATTCTTATTTGCTGAAAACCCTCAGGAAACTGAATTAGTAATTAAACACATTCTGTTTTACATTACCAAGGACTAATGAAATGCTGGCATGTCTTTGCCTACAATGTTTGTCTTCCCTCCACCTTTAAAATCCTGATCAAAAGTCACCTCCAGGAAGCCTCCCCTAATTAACTTCAGCCACCTTGGATTACTCTGTGTGAATGTCCTCTGAAGGCTTGGTAGCAGATCAATTTGTGCTTGTTTATGTGGTTTTTTTAAAGTTCATTTATGTCTTTTTTTTTTACATGCTCTGATTCTGTCTCTTATATTATTTCAGTACTTAGTTGTAAATTAGGCACCTTTGCAAGTGGTTTTAACTTTCTTTCCTGGGACCCTAAGGCTGTATTTATACTGCATTGAGGTGGGGGGAAAATGACTTGCTAAATAGTCCTCCAGTGGTCTTAAATAGTCAATATGCCTTCCAAAGTTTTCTCATTTATGTTTGCCAAGTAGTTTAGTCATGAAGGAAAGGTACCATTTCAGAATTGAAAGCAAAGTAGATACCCATAATTTTGGCAATAACTGAAGAGATTGTGATTCTCAGCAGGTAGAACTCAGGGTTTCAAGACAAAAAGACCACAGTTCAAGTTATGTCTCAGAAGCTTATTGGTTCTGTGACTCTCTGCAGTCCCCCAATCTCTATCAGTCTCATTTTTCTCAGCTGAGACATGGAGATAGCAGTAGCACATTCCTTGAAGGGCTCTTGTAAGATCAAAGAACAGAACATACAGAAAGAGGTTTGTGAATTTCAAATAGGTCTGTATGCTTGTTATTGTTGGTTTTAATACTGACATCAATATTAATGATAATTATTGAGACAAGTATGAGGAATTCAGAAATGCACGGGAAGACTTTAAAGTGTACAGTGTGTAGAGAACTGGGCTTGGAGTCAGGAAGACCTGAATTCAAATTTTACTTCCAAAACTGTCTTTGTGAATGTGGGTAAGCAACTTAACCTCAGCCTCAGTTTCATCTATAAAATGAAATAAAAAATTGGGGGCAGCTAGGTGGCCCAGTGAATAGAGCACCAGCCATGAAGTCAGGAGGACCTGAATTCAAATTCGACCTCAGACACTTAATACAAAAAATTAGCCATGTGACCTTGGGCAAGTCACAACCCCAATTACCCAACTTTCCCCCCTCCAAAAAGAAGAAAAAAAAAGAAAAAAATGGACTAGATCTCCTCCAGTTCTAAATCCATGAATGCAGAGTAAAGTAAGCATAATAAGGAAAACAATATGTACAATGACTTCAAAAACATAAATGAAAAGAACAAAAAATTGAGGGCAAGCTCTATAGAATTAAAGTGACCACTCTTGACTCCAGAGAAGACATAAGGTAATGTATGTATGTCCCTTTTGTCAAAGATATAAGAAACTAGAGGTCTGCAATATGCTGTTGCATGTGTCCATTATATTTTTTCTAAACTATTTTTTTTTATTTTTTCAAGGGCAGATCCAATTAGGTGTGGGGGTGGGGAAGGTTATTTGTAAATGATTATGATGCAGAACAAACAAATCCACTACAAAAGGTATCATTAAACAACAAGAAAAGAAGGGGGAAAAAGTTTCAGACTTTATCTGTCCTTAAAATTTATTTAAATCAAATTGTGCCTAGGTATGTGATGTTTTTATTTCCATCTTATATTATTTCCATTTTTATATGGTACCATTTCCAACCCAATAAATGTTTATTAATTATCTATCATGTGCCAGATACCATGCGAAATTCTGAAGATATATTTTTTAAAAAGATGCATGATTACACATGTGTTATCTATGTCAAATTGCTTGTCTTCTCAAAGGGGAAAAGGGGTGGGAGAGAATTTGTTTCTCAAAATTAGATAGAAAAGAGGGCGTCTAGGTGGCGCAGTGAGTAGAGTGCCGGCCCTGGAGTCAGAAGGACCTGAGTTTGGATCCGGTCTCAGACATTTAACGCACACAAAAACAAAAACCTAGTCGTGTGACCTTGGGCAAGTTACTTAGCCCCAATTGCCCTCCAAAAAAAAAATTAGATAGAAAAGACAAAATTGTTTTACATGTAATTGGGAAAAATAAAATATTATATAAGATATTAAAAATTAGTTAAAAAAAGAAAAATAGTACTGTGAAAACCCCAAATAAGATCACAAAGAGTTGGACAGGACTGAAACAACTGAAACAACTGATTGACAATATCCTTGTCTTCAAGGAGCTTACAATCTAATGAAGGGTATCAATATACAAAAAGATGCAGGAAAGGGGAGGGCAACAGAACGTATCCTGATCTCTGGCATGGAAACCAGCCAAAGAAGCAGAGGGAGAGTGGTGTGGTAGTATGATGTAAGAGCAGTCATTATAATTAATTGTCATGATTGGGCTTGGAAAACATTAATTTTGAAAAGAACTTTCTTGCAAATGTAATTATTTTGTCCTAGAGAATTGGATATTGAATCGTCTGCAGTAGAGGAGGCACAGGGATATGGGACTTCAAACTAGAAAGGACCTTAGAAAGCATTTCTGAGGTATTCTTAATATTTTTGTATGCTTATTTCATGGACCCCTTTGACAGCCTGGTGAAGTCTATTGACCCCTTCTCAGAATTATACTTTTAAATGCATAAAGCAAAATACTTACAGGGTCACAAAGGAAGTCAATTATATTGAATAATTATCAAAATACATTTTATGAAGTTCTCAGTCCCTGGATTAAGAACTTATCTATTCAGAATCTGGAGAGATGAAGCAATTTGTCAAAGTCAAATGATGATTAAACAAATGATATTATATATATGCATATGTAAATAATGATATTAAATAAATAAATTAATTAAAACTAAATAAATAAATAAGTAAATAAATGGCTTATCAAAGGTAATGTAACTAGATTTGAGCCCAGCTTCTCTTTTTATAGATATAATGTTTTCCACAGTACACTTACTTGTGACTATCTCAAAGAAGAGTCCTACAGAAGAGATGGAGGAGTCTAGGTAGCAGATAGAGTGTCAGGCCTAGAGTCATTCCTGACTCAACTTCCTGAATTCAAAACCAGCTTCAGTCACTTACTAGGTAGGGGACACTGGGCAAGTCACTTAAACTTGTTTGCCTTAGTTTCCCCATCAATAAAATGAGCTGGAGAAGGAAATGACAAATCACCCCAGTATATTTGCCAAGAAAACCCCAAATGGAGTCATGAAGAATTGGACATGACTAACATGACTGAACAATAGCCACAACAACAACAAAAAAAAAAAGAAAAGAAAAGAAAAGAAAAAGAAAGGAGATGCTGGTTTTGCTTGTGGGTTGAAGTAAGTTTCAAATATCCTCTCTAGCACAAAACCAATAAAAACATACCAAATGGTCATCAAAGATCTCTTCTCAGCATAGGATGCAAAGGTGGATACCGCTGGAACTAAATCAACCCAGGGAATTGGGAAAGGTTCCTCATGGCAAATGGCACATTAGTTGGGCCTTGAAGCCATGGATTCTAAGAAATCATTCTAAGTGTTGTCTGAGAGGTGGGAGATAGGAGTGCTGAGTTTTGGGAATAGCCAATGGGGCAGTTTTGGCTAAAACACAGAGAATGTGAAAGGCAATGATGTGCAATTGGTCTAGAATAGGAGCCTTCAAATTATGGCTTGAGAACTGACATCTGACCTGATATCTATTTTTGTATGGCCCTTGGGCTGCAGTTTGCTCAGCCCTGGTCTAGAATTAAGGCAGTGGATATGTGAATGGAGGGAAAGGAACAGATACATGAGATTTTATGGTGATCAAGTCAATAAGACTGTAATTAATTAGACGTAGGAAGGAGGAAAGGGAAAAATCAAAGTTAACTACATGATGGAGAACTTGTGTGAGTGGTAGGACCTTGGTTCTCAGTCATCAAAATTAAATTAAATTTCTTAGGTCTTTGAAATTGCAACTTAAATATCTCCAAATCATTTAGGAAAACCAGTTTTCTTTCATTAATACTAGGTGACAAGTCATATAATCTTGGAATAGAATATTCTCTGAAAAATTAAGTTGAAAGTCACTCAAATAATCTGGGAGATGATGTGTGCTGGTCATGTTATTATTTAGCTGTTTTCAATTGTGTCTGATTCATTGTGGCACTATTTGGAGTTATCATGACAATGATATTAGAGTAGTTTTTTTCATTTCCTTCTCCAGCTCATTATGTAGGTGAGGAAACTGAGGCAAACAGGGTTAAGTGACTTACCTAGGGTCACATAACTAGTATCGGAGACCAGATTTAAACTCAAGAAGATGACTCTTCCTTTCTCCAGGCCCTGGCACTCTATTAACTGTACCACCTAGCTGTCCATATTAGGCATGAACTTGCTGCAGCATGTCACAAATGTGCACAAAAAAGTGACATAAAGGATGCTAGGGGAGAGATAGAGTATTAAAAAAAGAAAAGATTCATCATTCATGTAAAATAAGTGATGTATAATTCCTGGACAACTCGTGGCCCAATAATATCCATGAAATGTCAAATATCTATAGATGGGATTTTAAACTCTGGCTCATGAACTATACTTATCAACTGCATTTGGTTTCCTTTGTGATTCTGCACATTTTCTTTTATGAATTTAAAAACATTATTCTGAGAAGGGTTCCATTAGCTTCACCAGACTGTCAAAGGCATCACACACACACACACACACACACACACACACACACACTAATCTCTAACAGAAAGCCTGGGAACACTTAATGGATCTTTGTGAAGGATTTACAAGAGCACCTGGACAAGAGTCACCCAGATTGGACAGCCTTGGAGAGGTCGTAATCTGCCTCATCAGAGGGATTACCCTCATCAGTGTGATCACAGATCTCTAGGATCAAAGCAAATTTGGTTAATACAAGGAGATAGCGGTTTACTCTTCCTAATACTGGCAAAGTAGCAACTTTGAGCTAATCCAAAATGTGTCTGGCACTGCTGAGATTCAATTTAAATAGAGACAGCTGCCTCAGGCTTGGCAGGGGTGAGTGTGAGACGGGAGATAAAAAAGCTACTCACTCTTCTGGCTTCCCAGAAAGGCTAACTGACCTCTATGCACAAGGCTCCCTCACCTGATTTGAAAAATGAGGCTTCACCTGAGAATTTTCATTTCAACCCATTTGAAAAGATTATACTGAAAAGCTAACCTTATTAACTAAGTTTGGAAGGATCTATTTCATGATGATTGACATTCACATTTCTTTACCTACTATTATAATATTTTATCTTATTCCTCCAGGCTTCCTTCCTTTACTAAAACGGCTAGGTGGCCCAATGGATAGAATGCTGGGCATGGAGTCAGGAAGATCTGAGTTAAAATCCAGTCTCAGAGATGTAGCAGTTTGATTCAGAATAAATAACAACGTCTATCTTCCTCAATTTCCTCAATTGTGGAATGTAGTTCATAATAGCAACCTACCTCATTGGGTTGTTGTAGGGATCAAATGAGCTAATATTTGTAAAGCCCTTCATAAAGCACCTGGCACATAATAGGGACTTAATAAATGTGTATTCTCTTCCTTTATTCATTTAATTTAAAGCAGGGCTATTTGCATTTTCTGGTCATGGCCTGATTCTGTTGGTGGTGTTCAAATTATCCAATGACAATGATTTCAGACCTAGCTGTTCTAGGAGTTATCTGTAAATAATCATGTGTTTAGGGAAGAGAAGCAAGGTGTAATAGTTTGTGAATACATCTCTAAATATTCTCTACAAACTTGTTGAACCTGAGAATTGGTTGTGAAGGGAAGATTCTCTATCCCCAGGAAAAGTTACCTGTGGTAATAGGAAAATACTGCCTCAGGAATAAGAAACTGTTTCTACATCAACTACTTAAGTAAAGTGGAGAAATAACACAATTATAGAAATAATTCCACCAACTCTTTTGCTTCAATTATCTGGTTATTTAGGAGTGTGATTTTTGTCTTGAATGATCTAAGTAATCGACTCATTTCTATACTTCACTTTGCATGTGAAGTGACTATAGCTTCTCTTTTTCTAAAAGTATTTTTAATTAGGTCAGGTAATGGTGCATTTATTACTCCAATCCAAAAAACAAACAAACAAACATTTTTAAGTGCCTACTATTTTGACAGAGTAATAGATGTGGTTCTAGAGCAAGGAGACTGATTTCCACAAATGACATATATATCTGATTTCTTTTTTATAGATATACTTGAGCATAATATTGTTTCAATTCTTAAAATTTTTGAGATTAGGTTTTTTTAATGTAATATCTAAGAAAAATCTATGTAAAGTTAGACATATCCTACTCCCCACCAAAAAAAAAAATTTCAGAGGGTCTCTCTAAATGGGAAAAACAGGTCACATTAAAAAAAAGAAGAGGGTAAAAACCACAGAATGTTTCATTTATGTATTTTATATGTTTGTTGTATGATCAATATGGGTATTCCATCCAATTTCACATGCACTGATCACTTCCCCTGAGCAATATTTGTCCAGGCTCTCCCACCAGTCCCTTCCAGGCAATCCACTTGATGTATTAACAGCCTTCCCCTTCAGGTCTTGACATTATATGGATACCAGTGGAGGACATACTTTTTCCATCCATTCATTCTCTTAGTTATTGTGACATAATCAACCCATCTTTTCTTTTTCTAGTTTTATCTCTCTGATTATACACTTTACACTATTTCTCTCATGCAGTTTTTTGTTAAGAATAGGTTGCAGCCTATCCACACCCTCCATGAACCTCCCTATAGCTTTTTGATTGATTCCTAAATTAAAGTCTTTGGAGACTAGACTATCCCAGGACTTTTAAACAAACAGCATCACTAAAAGAATATTGATGTTTAAAAGATGTTTTTTTTTTTTTGTTGTTCCTTGGAGAAGTTCGGGGTTATTTAAAGCTTGTAGAGTTCCTTAAAGGCAATTCAGGCCATTCCACTGTAATTACAGGCCCAGTTCATTGTCAATTGCCCATGCAATTGCCCATGATATTTGTACTGATGGGCCAGCTTTTTGGATCGTCCACTCAATTGGACATCATAGTTTGGAAAATTCAAATACTTCATGTACTTGGTTATTCCTGGGTGGGTAGTCAGGTTAAAATCTTTTGAATGCTTAAATATTTTGTTTAAGAAGTTTTGTTACACAGCTAGATGAAACCAATACTGGGTCATTTCCAAACAGGATCATCTGGATACCATGACAACTTTCATTTCCATTTGTACTATGATAGATATCTTTAATAAGAATTGTTATTGCTTAGTAACTTCAATCATGTTTGACTCTTGGTGACCCCATCTGAAGTTTTCTTGGCAAAGTTTCTAGACTGACTCATTAATTCCTTTGCCAGCTCATTTTACAGATGAAGAAACTGAGGTAAACAGGGTTATTAAAGACCTACTGTGTTCCAAGTACTATGCCAGCACAAGACCATTTCAAAATATAAACTAATCTGTAAATTTTTATGGAGAGGGATGATTCAAAATTATGGACAGTGTCTTCATAAAGCAGCAAGAAATAGTAAAAATAAATAAGTAATTTAGACCCTTGCCAAGGGTCACATAGCTACTTAGTGATTTGAACTGAGGAATATGAGTCTCCCTAACTCCAGATCTGGCTCTCTATCCACTCTGTCACCTAGCTGACCAATAGTACAAAGGTAAAAACCCATGCATCTCATGTTTTATATTTTTCTTGGTAATGAATTTTAAATTTGCAGATTAGTTTGTATCCTGAATTTTAAATTTCTATTAATGAAATCACCAGTCACCAAATCATTCAGAAGGCCACTGAACAAAATTATTTCTACTTTTTAAAGGGAATTTTTTACATGTGTATGGGAGACACTTGTTAGAAGAAATGGTTTAAGGTTTCATTTTATATTATAAAATCATTTTATAGTCATCAAATAAACACAATAGGATCTTATCTTTTCTACAGTTGTATGATTAAAAGAAGCGATCTGCTTTAAGATATTATCTGTAAAATCCTGCCTATTTCCTCTTAATCCTGCCACTAAGAATGCCCTCTGTGCAATTGGAAATCATGTCCATAAAGATTTATAAATATGGGAAAGTAAGTATGTTGTTTGGTAGTTATTGACATTTTCTCAGTCATCCCTCCCCCACCTGCTTTTATCACTAGTAATAAAGTTTTGATTTTTCTAAGAATTTTCTTCCCTCCCATCTTGTTTCCATATAGTTTAAGAATCCATTCCTCCCAATTGTCTCAAAAGTATATCTCTTCTATCATAAACATATTTTATATATACTTGGTCTCCTCTTTGTTTCTTACTTCCATTTCTACTTCCTAATTCAATTCATATATGAGCTTTCTTTGACAGATGAAAATAGTTCTAGAAATCTTGACACCTTTTCCATTATTAGTTAATTCTTTGTCCCTCTATGTTCATTGTTAAGTGTCCTCAGGATGACCTCGTTTAATTGATCTCCAGCCAAGTTTTCTCTAAATTACTTTTTAATTTTTACTATTTCTTGCTGTTTTATGAAGACACTGTCCATAATTTTGAATCATCTTCCTCCATAAAAGTTTACAGATTAGTTTATATTCTGAAATGGTCTTGTGCTGGCACAGTACTTGGAACACAGAAGGTCTTTAATAAATGCTTATTTTCTTTATTCCTTCTTTCCTTGGCTACCATATGTTTCTCTAGCAAAGATATCAAGTGATTGTTACTTTAGCTATGCTCCAAAAACAGAAGGACCAACAACAACAGTTGACTGGGTGACTTTTTTTTTTTTTTTGCTTTTTTGGAGGGCAATTGGGGTTAAGTAACTTGCCGGGCTAGGTTTTTGTTTGTATGTGCATTAAGTGTCTGAGGCCGGATCCGAAATCAGGTCCTTCTGACTCCAGGGCCGACATTCTACTCACTGTGCCACCTAGCCGACCGACAAAACACTTTCTTCAGAAAAACAATAACAACAACAACACTAGGTTGTAAAAAGTATTGATCCTATTTTATAGAAGGAAAAATAAAGTCATAGAAAGTAAAAGATATCTATGGTCACCTATCTAATAGTTTGTGATATATGTTTTTAGCTAGAATAATAGTCCAGTTGTCCTGATTCCAAATGAGGCAATCTTCCCATTATTATCTTATTTACGCTAATATTTCTTAACATGCTACAATAGGACTAATGAATACCACCTAGTAACCCATACTTCTCTATCCTTTAATTTTTCATCAGGTAGAGTTAATTTGGGAGTAGCCGAAGAATTTGTTTAGGAACAGTGTGAGCATTGCATAGGAGTAGTAGGAGTAATGGAAACAGTTATACAAATGGTTCATCCCAATGAAAATAAGAAATGTGGAAAATGGAAGCTGAGTGAAGTTTTCAACCAAAGAGAAGATTGGAGCTGAGAAGATATGTATAGACTCCCAAATGGAGGGGAAATAGAGCATGTAGGGACAGAAAAATCTAATGGAATTGGGGGGAAATGGAGTTAAAATAAGTGAGAGTCAAGTTCTTAAAAATGATGTGGTGGTATGTGCAATGATGTTGTCTATTGTTCCTCTTTATATGGGAATAGAGGAAGGCCTGGGGCTCATCTGAGTTTAGTGTTTCTCTAACTTTTAGGGTCTGACAGACTTGTACTATCTCCAGAATAGAACAGGAAGAGGAAGCATCTGAAGCTTTGTATATTGTTTCATAGGAAGCAGAAAAATTAATTTTCATTTGTTTTCTCAAGACCAGCTTTTAAGTAGCATCTTAGAAAAACTATTGGCCATCATCCTGGCCCTGCTCCCAGAGTACCACAAAACAAAGAAGGGTGAAGACAGCTATGGCCTGGGCAAGAAGCCCATCCCAAAGTGAATATTCCAATTCTGAAGAGACTTATGGGAAAAGGAGTTGATACTAAGCCACAATTGTCTATGGGTTATATTTCATCTTTTTTTTCTCTTGAAAAAAGTGATTTTAGTGGAAAAGATATCCCTCTCTTTGAATTATCCAGTTTCTGCTTGGCTCCTCCCAATTTTCTTTGGACTAAGTAGCTTTATTGGCAAAATGAGGATAATAAGACCTACTTGAAGTCTGAGACCTTTGAGCCATTATGACTCTAACCTCAGTTTCCCTGGGGTTTCTTAGACACCACTTCTTTTACTAGTCTCTCTTATTTTTACAGTTGTTTTTTCTCTTACATGCTTCAAATTATTTGGCAATTTATCTTTATATAATAAATTATTCATTATAAAGAAACTTCTTGAAGATAAGGATTGTTTTGTTTTGTTTTATCCCCTGAACTTAACACAGTGTGTTGCACATAGTAGGTGCTTAATGAGTGTGGTTGGAATGAAATAAATGTATTTTGTGACCTGTAAAGTGATATTCATGTATAAGTGTAGCTTCACAAAGTCTTTCTCATGTGCCACATTATGTCATGGAGATAACTGGGTTTTCACAGGCTATACCAAAGGACACAAGCTCTTGTGGGTCCTATGATATTGGAAAGGATTTGAGTATACTTCTGATGACCAATTACATCTGCTTTATCTGGGCTAGAATAACTGAATATGGAGAGATCATTATCAGTTGAATGGCCGCTTGGTGCTGAACTGTTCGACCATGACAAACCATGAATCAAGAAAAATGCAACATGGTGCTCAGTCCTTTATTTCCCCTTTTGCTTCTGTGGTAACCATGGCAAAATGGTAGGGAAGGGAGCAGAGATAGCCAGTAATCACAGATAGTAATATCAACACCCAGATATGAAAACATCTATAAACATTAATTTAGGGATTTTTTTATTCCCATTTTATTAAATAGGAACTTTTGTCCAATGTCCAAAGAGGAGATATATTGCCAGAAAACAAATGAATCTTGTCTATCTTGACATTCTGACTGTAAATTAATTCAACAGACAATGAAAAATTGAAACTAAATGAAAAGATAATTCACAGATTCTCCTTGGAGAGACAAATAAAATAGTCATAATTGATTTTTATAATATGCCCAAAGGCAATCAAAAACATAATTTCATGGGACACATGGCCATCTTGTAATACAACACTTAGAATATGTGCTTAAAAAAACCATCATGAACATATTTATTGTTTATGCAACAGAACATTGCAGAAGACAAAGTCAGAGAAAATTTACAAAAAATGGTAATATCTTCCAAATTAAATCAGCTTGTAGTTTAATACTTAACAATTGACATGAAAATAACATAGAAGAAGACAACAGGAAAATGTGATTTTTTTTGTTTGTTTGTCTTTTTTTTTTAGAAAATATTGTTCAGGAATGAAAAACACAAGAGGCCAAAGGAGGCCCATTTTCTTCCTCAAGACAGGTGGCAGAGGATGGCAAGTAACTTAGCAAATATCAGATAACATTACAAATAATTGACTATATTTAATAGATTAGTTCATTTCCATTGAGGGAATTACTTCTGGATCAGTTGTCTGTGTATAGTCAAAGTATCAAATTGTTAGAGCAAATTCCATAAACAATGTGTAATTATAGGTAAAAATGAGAGACAAGATATCTATTAAAATGAGGCAATTGTATTTTATATTTTTAAACTGCTGAGACCCAAAAAATGTTAAATCAGATAAATATTTTCAAGTGAATAAAAGAATAAACCATTACTACCCCCCTTTCCTTAAAAAAAAAAATCAACAGATCTAAATCATTCACAACAAGGAGAACAAGTGTCTAGAAACTACCTAAGTCAACAATCACTTGATATCTTTGCAAGGAGACATAAGGCAGTCAAGGATAGAAGGAAGAAAGAAAATAAGCATTTATTGAAGACCTACTATGTTTCAAGCACTATGCCAGCACAACACCATTTCAGAATATAAACTAACCTGTAAATTTTTATGGAGGAGGGTGATACAAAATTATGGACAGTGTCCTCATAAAACAGCAAGAAATAGTCAAAAGAAAAAAAATAATAATTTAGAGAAAGCCTGCCTAAAGATAAAAATAAGCCAGGTTATCCTAAAGACATTTAACAATGAACATAGAAGGACAAAGAGTTGACTAAAAATGGAAAATATGTCAAGATTTCTAGAACTATTTTCACCTGTCAAAGAAAGTGGCTCATATATTTGGTCGCTTAATATCTCAGTTCTTTATGAATTGAATTAGGAAGTAGAAATGGAACTAAGAAACAAAGATGAATACAAGTATATATGAGATGTGTTAATGATGAAAGAGATACACTTTTGAGGTAAATGAGAGGAATGGATTCTTAAACTATCTGGAAACAAGATGGGAGGAAAGAAAATTCTTGGAAAAATCAGGAATCTTTTTACTAATGATAAAAGGGGCAAAATTACTGAGAAAATGTAAATAACTGCCAAAAACATGCTTACTTTTCCATACTTATAAAGCTTTATGGGCATGATTTCCAAATACACAAGGGCATTCTTGGTGGAAGGTGGATGGATGCATTGATTTTCATATGAATTGGATTTAAATGAGGTAGGATTGCACAAATTCATTAGTCTCACTCTCTCTTCCAGAGTCATTCAAGTCCAATGGCAAGACACAAGTCAAGACTTCTGGAGATGTTCCAGGATCCTGTGGATGGCCTTGGTGTCTATAATGTTCGACTAAACTCTAAGCACTCCATAGAGTCTGCTTCAGCTACCATCATGGCCATTGGAACAGATTATTTTCATCTGCCTATTATGCCTGGGGAAGTCTTCATATGCTTGAGGTAGATACCTCCTTAACTCTCCAATGGATTTGAGACCCAAAGATTACCCTTAACCTGGTTTAAGCCCAACTGCTGAAATGATTTACCAGGGTGTGTCTATTGAGTATGCTACACTTTCTTGGACCCACAGGTGAGAGTTGGGTAAAAGGTATTTTCCAAAGGTGGATGAGCAGACTTGAAAAGAATTCAGAAAGGCCTCAAATCAGAAGTGCCACTCCTGCAAGAAGATCTCATACACTCTAGTCAGTCAGGTAGTATTTATTAAGCACCTACTATTTGCCAGACACTGTGCTGTGTTGAGAATACCAAAAAAAAAAAAAAAAAAGGTAGAAGACTCCCTTAAACTAGGGGAGTTAAGTGTAATAAACATGTGCCTTGTACTTATTACTATTTTAGATTTGTTGTTATTATTAATTTGAAAAGTTGATTTTATTCTTTGGTGTAGGGAATTCCCTGTTACAAAACCCCTTCTACCAAACACAAAAGCTATACCTGTACCTTATAGTCTTCAAGAATTACCTGGGTGTATTGAGAAATGAAATGACTTTCTGAAGGACAAATAGTCAATATGTGACAGAAGTCAGTCTTGAAGTCAGTTCTTCATGACTAAGAGAGCATATCTCCATCCACTACAACTATTATTCTAAGGCTGATTTCTATTGCTATTGTTACTAAGATCACAGGAATTCTCTAGGCAATTCATTAAGATTAGATGTTGTAAGGGGCGGCTAGGTGGCGCAGTGAATAGAGCGCCGGCCCTGGAGTCAGAAGGACCTGAGTTCGGAGCCAGCCTCCTACACTTAATCCACACAAACAAACAAAAACCTAGCTGTGTAACCTTGGGCAAGTTACTTAACCCCAATTGCCCTAAAGGGGCGGCTAGGTGGTGCAGTGAGTAAGAGTGCAGGCCTCGGAGTTGGGATGACCCGAGATCAGATCCGGCCTCAGAAAATGAGCACCCACGCATAAATAATGACTAGCCCTGTAACCTTGAGCAAGTTACTTAACCCCAATTGCTTAAAAAAAAAAAAAAAAAGATTAGATGTTGTAGAAAAGATGAAGGGGGGTGGCTAGGTGGCACAGTGAATAGAGCACTGGCCCTGGAGTCAAAAGGACCCAAATTCAAATCCAGCCTCAGACACAACATAAAAAACTGGCTGTGTGGTCTTGCACAAGTCACAACCCCAATTGCCCTACCTTCCTCCCTCCAAAAAGCAAAAAAAAAAAAAAAAAGAAAGAAAGAAAGAAAGAAAAGAAAAGATGAAGAGGCACTGCAAGGGAAGAGGTACTTTCCTCATCTAGAAATTCTCTATATTAATGAAATCATGGGTCTAGTCCCTATTTCCATTATAAATCTATAATAGATATCCCCTAAGGAATTTCTGCTTTTTATACTTTGAAATTCCAATTCAAACACTGATATCCGCTTATAAACATTCAAATCTTCAGAACTAGAGGTGGTATGTCAAATAAGCAATTTATACTCCATTCTTGGATGTCTCATTAATATTTTTGGTTTTCATGATGGACAAAGGATTCCACTTTTAAATATTCCTTGGGAGTATTGGATGTTTTACCTTCCTGTTATAACCATTTCTTTCTCCATTAGAGTAGGTAAACAGATGTGCATGTCACATATGGAGGGGGACAATTTGTAACAGGGAGAAAAGAAAAGGAGATAGGACCTCTATTAATTTGCACACATGCAGGTCTTGTCCATATACATTAAATGTAATCATTTCCCTTTCCAGAAATCTCTAAGGCTATTGTGGTTGACCATGGGGTCAGAAGAAGGACTAATTGCAAGAACAGCTGTCATCAGCCAAAAGAGTTAGCTGAAAAGTAGTACAAAGGCCTTCTGATTCTCAAAACATTACTCAGCGTGTTCAAGTGGTACTTATGACTCACTGTTAAGAAGATTAGTGATGGGTAAACCACAAACATTCCTTGATACATGTTTCCTCAAATATTGGACAGTATTTATGGCTATATGTGATGGCTTCTTATATTGGGTAGGATAATATTGTAACCTCTGAGAGGACCTGGGTTCGACTTGAAAGCCACATTCAAATGTAACAGAAGAGGATACCTGTACAATCTAATTTCTCTCAAATCAAATTTAGAGTAATTGTATTTTCAGGTTAAGAATTGAAGTTATGGTCTGAAAGTATTGTCCAAGTGTTTAACTACTTTCTCCTGGTTCCTGATTTCATTTTTATTTCCTTATGTGCATTTGGATTCACCATCCCCTTTTCTTGGACCTGATTATGAGTATGATGCTTTGTCAGTTTTGAAGAGATGATTGCCAGAAATTTTCAAACAGGATTTAGTCATATTCATGGAATGAGACATTGGTAAATTACAAGACGCAGTAAGCTTTAAAAGACCCTTTTCCTCTGTCTTTCTCCATCTCAAAGAGGAGCAAGCAGTTTATCCGATGTAAAATATATGGGTTATGTCTAGTCTTAAACAGAGTAATATTGGTTGTATTAGGACTGGTACATATGTATAAAGTAAATAGACAATAGTAAGAGTAGAGTACCTGGGAATCCTTGCTGTTGGAATATGTTTTTCCAGATTGAATTAGACAGCATGTCTGTTAAGTCTAGTAAAATCCTTCTGGCAGTAAGTAATAGGATCCTTGAGAGGAAGGCAGAACCCCACATGGTACAGTTATCCAGTTATAGTATTGACTTTTTTAGAAGTTAAAGAGTTAGCTAACACCTACTGCTTTCAAACTGAGAGGTTCTACATGAGGCAAATGTTTCCAAAGGGTATAGTGTAGTTTGGCCCAGAATATTTTCCTTTATGTTATGTGTTTTGTCTAGAGGGTGCCATAGTGAGTTAACCCTCAATGGATCAAAACACTCAAGCCAGTTCTTCATTACTCCAGTATGAAGGTTAAAGAGAATCTTAACAGATTAATTAGGCTGGAAATCTGTCCCAATTATAGACCATTAGATATGTGTCTACTACATACTTGACCCATTGAATGGCCAATTGGGTAACTTGCTAGCTTCAAGGCTAAGGGTCAACAGTGGTGTTTAGTTCTGATAACTATGGAGATTTAGAGGGAAACCAGTACAACTAATGGACTAGAAGTTGGGAAACAAATTTTGTGAGGAATGAAGATCAGCTTCTTGGAGCATATTTAAAATAATTAATAAATAATAATAGATTATTGCAATTGAAATAGAAATATTTTATTGATAGAATTGAAGGAGGCAAAGATCAAGAATAGAAAGAGCTGTCCATACTAATTTATGTCTTATTATCATGATAATAAACTAATTCAATTGCAGTAATGCCATTCAATAAACACTAAGAACTTTCTGAAGCACACATTTAAAAAAAATATCTTTGTCATTAATGCAACACAATGACATTATAGAAATTAATGGTGGTCTGAAATGAGAATATTAGATATAAACAAAGATAGACAATAGAATAAGGTTTTGTATTTGTGATAGTGGCAGAACTGGACATGACCAAATAATTCCTCTATCCAATTTTCTTATTGTTGTTCCTAAGATATTCCCATGATTGTTGGCCAATAAAAACAAATTCTGGCAAATTGCATCAAATTCTTCTACTCTCTTCTCTTGTCTACATCTAGAAATCAGATATCAGGATTATTTAATTCCTACACTGTATCTTGCAGAGAACTAGGCAGTTGTTTTTTTTATATATATAATGTTGATGATAATAACCAGAGATCATAGGAAGACAAAGGTAATTTCCAAAGTAGTCACAAACTCTACATCAAACAGTCTACGAAAAGACTTCTAGATCCCTATTTTACTTCTACATTCTATATTTAAACATATCCCTCTTCCCCCCAAAAAACAAAACACAACAAAAAAAATCCATTTTGTTCCCAACTCCTCTATGTCCATGAAACTAATCTCCCTGTCACCTGAGCTCATGATCTTGGAATTATCCTTGACTCTTTCTTATCCATCCTCTCCATTTTATTAACTGCTTACTTCTATTCCCCAATTCAACATATTTCTCACATCCATCTCCTTTTCTTTACTCTACTATAACCATCCTTTATTAGGTGCTTTCCTAGAGTGCAGTAATGGCTTCATAACAGGCCTTTTGGCTCTCTTGACCACTCTTGCTAATAGACTTCTTTGATACCTATCCTTTATTAAAAATAAAACCAAAAACTTCAGGAGCTCCACATTGCCCACTGATTGGAATATAAATTTCAGTTTCTTTCACTCAGTACACTCCACAATTGAATTCCTAACTACCTTTTCATATTTCTAACAGGTCACTCCCTGTTACATATTTTATATTCCAAATAGACTGGTCTACAGTACTTTTCTCTCCATTTTTCTTGCTGCTGTTCATTATTCCTTGTGTCTAGAATGTATTCCCTCCAATCTCTGTCAGCTTAAGTCCCTCCCTTTCTTAAAGAGTCAACTCAAGGAGGTGGCTAGGTGGTGCAATGAATAGAGCATTGGCCCTGGAATCAGGAGGACCTGAATTCAATCTGGCCTCAGACACTTAACACAAAACTAGCCATGTGACCTTGGGCAAGTAACAGCCCTACTTGCCTTAACTTCCTCCCTCAAGAGTCAACTCAAGTACAATTTACTACATGAAGATTTACCTGATCCTTCTTCCCAAACTGAAGGCAATTGCTTCCTGTTTAAATATTTGAGAGAACTTTGGTCATCTTTTTTTTTAGTTTATTTTACTATATCTATAAATAGATACATAGATACATATTTTCCTTCCTATATATACATGTCTTTATATTGCAGTGATTTGAAAATAGCAGTTGTGTAACAAATATTTGTTGAGTTGAATTTAGAACAAAATGGTCTCAATTTCATGCTGTCTCTCTTCCATTAGTCCCCCTGTAACTACTTCTCAATTTCCAACATTCACAGAATTTCTCTTCTAAATGCACCCTACCCTTAAAAGTATTTTTTTCCAATTTGATTAACAGTATTTTTTGAAAAGAAAAATTACATTTAATATTATTTCCCAAATAGGAATACCACAATTCAGTTTTGCTTTTTTTTTTTAAACTCTTCTTTTTCTTTCCTTATTGGAAGAACATAGGATGTTCAGCATCTCATCTGCAAATCTCATCAGAACTCAGAACAAAGAGCTTCAAGGAGCATTTGAGTAATGGGGTAAGCCCACATTATAACAATTACTGCATGTAAAGGAAATGAACATGGCTCTTGAGCATGTGGACTTCATGTGTGGTGATGGCTTAGGTTGTTTGGCAGAGCTTGAAGTACAATTATTTACTCAGTGAAATGTTTTGTTATCATTAAACATTCGTTTTACCCTTAATGACCTAAAAATGTCCAACATAGAGTAGAATCTTCAGAAGTGCCTTAAATGATGCAGTATTTACAAAATGGTCTCCCTCGTATTTAAATATTTGGAGAGGGTTGTAAATGACTGTTTATAATTCCAGGACACTGAAACAGGGAAGTTTTCAATAAACATACTTACGTATTCTATTAGAAGGCCCTTAAATTAGAAAATATGCCACATGTTTCTTCACTTTCAAAATAGTTTTAATTTAATTTTTATCCTTATTCCCACTAAGGTCATCACTTTTGCTAAGAGGAATGATTCTGTAGCCCATCTCTTTTTGTCTTGAACTAGAACATTACAGGATGAAGGGAAGACTGTTCCAGGAGTCAGGACAGGGTTTTAAACCAGATTCTGCCTGGGCTGTTTCTATAGTAGCATAAATCTTGTGTACTTTGTCCTTGTCTTTAAGCCTCCCAGACAACCCCCCTATAGATTACCTATAGATGAATCAATGGATTACCCAGATATCAAAAGGGTGGGACCACTAGATAAAAAAGGTCATAGACTTACAAGTCTTAAAGCTGGGAAGGATCTTAGAAATCAAATAGTTTAACCTTTTCATATTACAGGGGAAGACGTTTATTGTCAGTGTATAGATGATCTCACCCACAAAAACTTTTGCAAAATGAGAGACTCTCAGAGCTGGAAGGTACTTCAAAAATCATGTAATCTAACCCACACCTGTACAGGAATCCCTTCCAGACCATCCTCTGAGCGATGACAATGTAACACTGAAGAGAAGGGTGTGGAACAGTAAGAAGCAAACTGAATTTGTGGTTGGAGAACCTATCTGTGTCCCAGTTCTACCTTTTCCTAATTGTTGGACTCTAGACAACTCAACCACAAACTTAACCATTTTACAGATCCACATCTATAAAATGAAGGTACTAGGCTCAATGAATTTTAAGGTTTCTCTCAGTTGTAAATCTATGATTGTATAGGGACCGCACTAACTATCTTGAGAGGCAGTCCATCCCACCTTGGAATTATGTTGACTGGAGAAATAGAGAAAAAGATAAAATAGAGATCATGGAGTAAGAGCAAGAAATGATCATATATATATCTATGCATACATATCTCTATCTACCTATCTATCTATCTTTATAATCATTAATATTTATATAACACTAAGTTTTATGAAACACTTTGAAAGCATCTCATTTTATCTTCATATTAACCATGAGACATAGGTTCTGTCATTATCCCTCATTTTACAAATGAGGAAACTGTAGCAGTAGTTAGGTGATTTCTCCAGAGTCACACTGCTATGAAGTATCAGAGACTGGATTTGAACCTGACTTCAAGTGTAGCACTCTAACTACAGTGGTTATTTAAAGCTACAGTGATTATTTAAAATCACAAATTCATATATATATATATATATATATATATATATATGTATATATATATATATATATATACACACACACACACACATAATTTTCTTTGTCTTCAGAAAAATATAGTTTCTTGGGGGAAGAATGCTTTTTTTTCTTTTCTTTCTAATTTTTTAAGTCCCCAAATTATTTAGTTTTAATATATGTGCCTTCATATGTATACACATATGTAATACACATATATTTGTGTTTACAGGTGTATGTATATGTACACACACACACATGAACTTGGAGTTTTTACTGAACCTTCCAAAACCATAGGTATTCATGACCATCCCTCTCACCCTGCAGGTCCCAGTCCTTACACTTTCTCCCATCCTCCCCCAACCAGCATTTCTCCCTCCTAGTCACTGAAAAGTCTTTGCTCATTCCAAGCACTTCAGGAACCACATAGCAATAAAAACACTGGGTGCAATTACTAGGCAGGCTTTTCTGTTTCTTCATTTATATTCAGGTAATGATAACAATTCTCTTTTTGGTGTCTCATTATGTTCACATTTATATTTAATTTGCTTTGGAAGGATCGTGCATCCAAGGCCCCTTTCTCACAAAAATATACCTAACCTTCAGGGGAAGTGAATCCCCTAAAGCTCATGAATGTCAGCTTCACAATGAGCCAACTCATCCAAGGAAAATATCAGGGAAAAAGGAATAATAGCCCTGAACATGGGTGAGTAATAAAGTTGATGGAGTGAGGAGAGATCATGTAAATAACCACCCCCCACCCACTAATTCTTCAGCTCCACTGTTGCTTCCTCTTCCAGCTCATTTCCATCCTCTCCCCTTTAACTAAGGCTTCCTGGTTGCTGGGAGTGACTCCAACCTTCTTAGGGGAAACAGACACATCTCTGGACCATTTTTCTCTCTCTTAATGAGTACCACACACACAACCTTTGAATGTGAGTAGGACTAGTAATGAGTCATTAAGGCCAGTGGGATAAAAAGCTTTGGAGGTGGTGGTATGGGAAGAAAACAGGATGGTTCTAGAGTTTGTTGTTATTTTGTTTATTTGTTTTTATTTTTTAAGAGGCAATTCATAAACTTAGAAGTTTTGACTTTGCCACATACTTGGTATATGAAGTGGGAAAAGTCATGTTAACTCAGCCTCAGTTTCACCATTTATAAAATATGAAATCTCTAGAATCATATATTAAAGTTGGACCATATTCTATGGTCCAGTAGACTTTCTGGCTGATTTTAACACTTTGCCCTCTATCCTCTCTTTGTGTATCTTTCATTGTCTGTTTCCCATGCCTAGAATTCATTCCATCCCCATCTTCCCTTCTTAGAATCCCTTGTTCCCTTCAAAATTCAGGTAAAGGATCACCTTTTTATGAATATTTTACATATTTCCTTGCCCCTCCCCTTGCAAATTACCATTATATATATGTATATATATATATATATATGTATATATATATATATATATATATATATATATATATATATATATGTACTTCTGAAGGTGCAAATGATCTCCTGAAGTGAATGTAAGTTTCTTGAGGTAAGGAAATATTTAATTTTCTCTCACATTGTATTCCAAATGTCTGGCAGACTGCCTGACACATAGTAAGGATGTAACAAATGCTTGCTGATGGGTTGATTGAATGTCTGGAAGGAACCTTAAAGCTATATATATATATACATATATATATTTTTATACATGACAAAACAGAAAACCAAAGAGATTTAGTGACTTGGCAACACTTTCCATATTCTGCAAGTGGCACGGCTAGTTTTTGAGCCTGGTCCACTGACTCCAAAGCTACCCGACTCACCCACCTCACAGGTCAGGAACAAAAAGGGAGATGATGTTTGTAAAAATGCTGGAGTGTCATCCAAATGTAGTGAAAATAGTTTTCTAATTGTTTAATTTGTTTTAAAAGTGAATTTCTCTTCTCATTTGACTTCTCAGCTCCTTTTCTTTTACATGTCACAGGAATATCACAAGGAAAGTAGCTCTCCGTTTAGTCTTTCATCAGTTTTGGATGTTGTAAATGTTTTCCTTGGAAACCAGTCCTCAATGAAGTAAATTTCACAAATATTTATTGAGTTCCTGCTCTGTGTTCATCATAGACTCCACCATTTAGATCCCAGCTGCTTCAACTGGCATTTTACTTTTCTCAATGGGGAATGCTCTAAAATCTATGAAAGCATTTGTAGAATTGAAATTGAGCACAAAGGGAGCCATGCTAAACAAATTATTTTTACAACAAAAGAATTATTTAAAACACTGTGGAATCTCTAATACACATTAAGCCAAATTTCCCTAGTGTTAGCTATTTCTGGGGAATGTTACATACTTTAGGAAGTCATTGACTATCATAGCAGAAAAATTACTTTTTTGATATCTTACTGCTAACTCCAAAAGCTCAGCTCCCTGAAGACCCTAATTTAGGATTATAGATCTAGGGATGGAAGGAATTTCAGAGACCTTCTAATTTCTAATGTCATTTAACAGTAGAGGAAATTGAGAGCCTAAGGCATTAAATCACTAGGCCAGAGTTATAACATAATTATTTCCTTTGTTGTATTTTTGAGGTTGATCTTCAGATCCCTTTCCTTTACCATTACAATCCTGGAATCAACATCTTGAAGAGATAAGGACCTTGAGGTTACCCAGGCAAAATGAATCCAGTCAATAAGTAGGCTTCCTGGGTAGAGCCAAGATGGCAGAATGGAAGTAGTAAAATTTCTAAGCTCCTCTGTGAATCCCATCACTAAACTTTAAAAAGTGAATCTGAATGGATTTTGGAGTGACAGAATACACTGGGAGACAGAGAGTGGCAGAATCCAGCCCAGGAAAGTGCCCACGTGGGTCCGGACAGGAAGCGTGTGGAGCATGTAAGGGCTTCAGCAGCTTGGTCTAGAGAGTGGACTATACAGCGAGAGAGGAGCCCCAGCCAGCAGATTCACCCATCCTAAGGATGATTCACAGTTGTCTCACCAGGATCTCACCACAGGACATAGGAGGAATCATTGGAGCTGTGTAAGAGAGGGCTGGGTAAGAGAAGGCTCGGGCCCCATCGGGGCCCCCATCAAAGACAGCAGCTTCTCCTGTCAACCCCCAGCCTGGAAGTTTAGAAATCATCTGCCTGTCCCTCCAGGGGTCAAGATGACAAAGTAAACTCTGGCTGCTCAGATTCCCCCTCCCTGACCTAGAAAACCCAAAGATAAGTGTCCCACCCAGAGTGGAATCCTGAGATAGTGGAAATAGCCTCAGGCTTGGGAGTCATTGAGAAGGGGCGTAACTGAGGCAGCAAGGTGTCTGAAGAGAGGAGGGGGAGGGGTCCCAACAGGGCACACCTCACCTGACCAGCAAAAGCCTGACTGAGCTGTAGACCAGGGGTATAGAGGCAGAAATCTGAAGTGGCCAGACAATGCCCCTTCACAGATTACTCTGTGCCCCTCGGCATACCTCAGGGAGAACACTGAGATTCCTGCCTATGTCTCTGATAAAATTTCTAAAATATACAGAGAATTGAGTCAAATCTATAAGAATACAAGTCACTCCCCAATTGATAAATGGTCAAAGGATATGAACAGGCAGTTTTCAGAGAAAGAAATTAAAGACATCTATAAGCATATGAAGAAATGCTCTAAATCACTGCTGATTAGAGAAATGCAAATCAAAACAACTATGAGGCACCACATTTCTCCAGTCAGATTGGCTAAGATGACAAAACAGGAAAATGACAAATGCTGGAGAGGATGTGGGCAAATCGGAACACTAATGCATTGCTGGTGGAGTTGTGAACTTATCCAACCATTCTGGACAACAATCTGGAATTATGCCCAAAGGGCTATAAATAATTTCATACCCTTTGACCCAGCAATACCACTTCTAGGATTATATCCCAAAGAGATCATAGAAGAGGGGGGAAGACCCATATGTACAAAAATATTTATAGCAGCTCTATTCATTTTTACAAAGAATTGGAAATTAAGGGGGTGCCCATCAAGTGGGAAATGGCTGAAGAAGTTGTGGTATATGCATGTAATGGAATAGTATTGTGCTATAAGAAATGAGGAGCAGATGGACTTCATATTTACCTGGAGAGGCTCTTACAAACTGATGCTTAGAGAGAAGAGTAGAACCAGGAGAAATTTGCACACAATCACAGACACAACATATGTATGATGACCAACTATGATAGACTGGACTCTTCTCAGCAATGCAGTGATATAAGTCAATTCCAAAAGACTCATGATGGAGAGAGATGTCTACATCCAGTGAAGGAACTAGAAAGAATTGAGTTTGAACCATGATTGAAGCAAACTACTTGATCTTCTTCTTTTTTGGTTTTATTTCCTCTTTACCATTTTTCATTCCGCCTGATACAATCTTTCTATCCTGACTAATGTCTAATGTGAAAGTATTTGCAGATTCTGTATTTGATTGTATGCCTTCATGGGGGAGGGGGGGAAGGAGAGGGAGGAAAAGAATATTTGAAACTCAAGGAATTGTGAAATTGAATCTTGTAAATTAAAAGTAAACAAAAAAATTAATAAAGATAAAAAAATATGTAGGCTTGCAGATTGAAACAGCAAACCATTCCAGTATCTTTGTCAAGAAAACTCCAAATAAGGCCACAAAGAGTCAGGCACAGCTGAAATGACTGAAAAGCAATAGAACCTAACTGGAGTAAGGCCACTTGACCAAGGTTAAGTTGAAAATTGGAAGCAAATCTTCTAAATCCCATCCCAATTTTCCACATTTTCTGTCATTTTCATTTTATTTTTGAAAAATGTTTAAGATTCCCTCATTTATTTCAATGTTTAAGTGCTATAGTTGAGTCAACTTTTGTATTTGACAACCCATAAAGTGAAAAAAATTCAACCAGTTATTCAATGAAAATCAGATTTCACAAAAACTAATATTTTGTAAAATGAGATTATGCCATTAAGATTAGTCATTAAAAGTTACAAGAAAGACTATGATTCATTAAATACTCAAAGCTTTTGGGCCATCATTCCCTTGCACAATGTAAAGAGATAAAGCTGATGTTACTCTATCATTTACATATCTCAAGGAACTCAAATGAGAGCTATAGGGTGGCCATAAATCATGATTTATGCAAATAAATTGTGGTTAAGGATTTTTTTAAATTAAATTTTGTTTATTTTTAGTGTACATCCTTCATTTCCACAAGATTTTGAGTTACAAATTTTCTCTCTTTCCCATACCCACCACCCTAAAACAGTGATCCCACTGTATACCCCTTCCCCGAATCTGCTCTCTCCTATATACTCCCCCATATCCTCTCCAACTTTCTAGGAGGGCAAGATGGATATCTATACCCCAATGCCTGTATATCTTATTTCCCAGATGCATGTAAAAAAATAGTATCTTTTTAAATATTTGATTTTAAAACTTTGAATTCCAGATTATTTCCCTTCCTCCCTGGTGACCCACCCTTACTGGGAAGATAAGCAATTCAATATAGGTTGTACATGTGTATTTATCCAAAACATTTCCAGAGTGGATATATTGTAAAATACTGACTATATTTCCTCTATCCTATCCTGCCCACCACTTGTCTGTTCTCTACTTTGAACCTGTCCCTTTTCAAAAGTATGTGCTTCTAACTTCCCTCTCCCCCAACCTGACCTCCCCTCCATCATCCCCCCCATCCCCTTCCCCCTACTCTCCTGTAGAATGAGATACCCTATTTAGTGTGTAAGTCATTCCCTCTCTAAGCCAAATTCAATGAGATCAAAGTTGACCCATTCCCTTTTGCCTTCCTGTTCTTCCCCTCCATTGTAACAGTTTTCTTTTGCCTTTTCTATATGAGATAATTTTCCCCATTCTGTCTCGACGAATCTCCTTTCATTATTTTCCTCTCTCAACTCTCAATTTCACCTTCTAAGTATCATCCCTTCCTATTCAATTTGTCCTATGCCCTCTATCTATGTATACCTGTACACATATATACACAAACTCACATATGTATTCATATGCCCATATACCCTCGTATATAAACATACATTTATATTCCCTTCAACTATCCTCATACCGAGAAATGTTTCGTAAGTTACAATTATCATTTTCCCATGTAGGAAAGTAAATAGTTTAACTTTGATAAGTTCCTTATGATTTCTTTTCCCTGTTTACCTTCTCACGCTTCTCTTCCTTCTTGTATCTGAATGTCAAATTTTCTATTCAAATCTGTTTTTTTCATCAAAAATGCTTAAAAATTCTCTATTTCATTGAATGACCATATTTTCCCCTGAAACATGATACTCAGGTTTGCTGGGGAGGTGATTCTTGGTTTTAATCCCAACTCCTTTGACCTCCTAAATGTCATATTACAAGCCCTTCAATCCCTCAATGTAGAAACTGCCAGAACGTGTATTATCCTGATTGTGTTTCCACAATATTCAAATTGTTTCTTCTTGGCTGCTTGTAATATTTTCTCCTTGATTTGGGAACTCTGGAACCTGGCTATAATATTCCTAGGAGTTTTCTTTTTGGGATCTTTTTTCTTTTTTGGAGGGCAATTGGGGTTACTTGCCTAAGGTCACACAGCTAGTTTGTGTGTGTGTGTGTGTGTGTGTGTGTGTGTGTGTGTGAAGTGTCTGAGGCTGGATTTGAACTCAGGACCTCCTGACTCCAAGGCTGGTGTTCTATTCACTGCTCCACCTAGCTGCCCCTGGGATCTTTTTCAAAAGGTGATCATTGAATTCTTTCAACTTCTATTTTGCCCTCTGGTTCTAAAACATCAGTGCAATTTTCCTTGTGAATTTCTTGAAGGATGATTTCAAGGTTCTTTTTTTGATCCTGGCTTTCATGTAGTTTAATAACTTTTAAATGATCTCTCCTGGATCTATTTTCCAGGTCTGTGTTTTTTCCAGTGAGATATTTCACATTGACTTCTATTTTTTTTTTTGATCTGTTTAATAGTATCTTGATTTTTCATAAAGTCACTAGATTCCATTTGTTCCAGTCTAATTCTGAAGAAACTATTCTTCAGTGAGTTTTTGAGATTCTTTTTTCCATCTGGCAAATTTGGCTTTTTAAGGCATTCTTCTCCTCATTGGCTTTTTGAGCCTCTTTTGCCATTTGAGTTAGTCTATTTTTTTAATGTGTTATTTTCTTCAGTCAGGTTGTTGACACTCTTTTCATGATTTTCTTGCACCATTTTCATTTCTCTTCCCAATTTTTCCTCCACTTCTCTTATCTGGTTTTCAAAATCCTTCTTATCCTCCTCTATGGCCTGTAACTTGTTCATATTTTTGTTGGAAGTTTTTGGTACAGGAGTTCTGACTTTGTTGTCTTCCTCCTATTTCATACTTTGTTCCTTTTTGTCCCCAAAATAGGAGCTTAAAGTCAGATTGCTATACTTGCTTTGCTTCCTTTGCTTGCTCATGTTGCCACTCAATTACTTGACTTTTGAGCTTTTTGCCACAGTAGAACTCTGCTTCCAGAGAGGAGAGCTTTGTCCCAAATCTCTGGGGTTTTCACAGCTGCTGGAGCTATTAGTTGGGTGCCCTCTCTGAAGTCTCCACCAGCTCTGTCACCTGGTCACACACCCCAGGACCTCTACACTAGACAGCAATCCAGATCCAATCAAGTTAACTCAGAGATACTACCCTCAGAATGGTTGCTTGGTCCCCCTGACAATCTGTAGGCCAGGAGCTCTGAAGCAGCCATGTGGCAGCAGCTGCTGCTTCTCAGCTACTTCTGAGGGCAGAGTCCAGACCTCACTTCTGGACCCCTTGTTCCAAAAGTCCACACTCACCTTGTACTTTGTCTTTGGCATTTATGGATTGATAATTTTGAATCCACTCTCCTAAAGTCCCTCCAGCTGTGGTTGGTCACGCTGCCCTGAGGCTAAAACTGCAGGCTCACAGTGGGTTGGGCTTCATTACCAGCATGTTGTGATGAATACTTCCTGTCCATCTGCCTTCAGTGGGAGATTTGTTTCTCTCTGTCACTTTGTGGGTTCTGTAGCCCTAAAGTGTGTTTAGAGTCATATTTTATAGATATTTAATGTGGTTATGGGGGGAACACACAGAGTTTTCCTGCTTCTTTGCTGCCATCTTGGCTCTGCCCCCCAAGTATTTTCTTTTTAAACATGATTCCATGGATTGGAGCTTTTTCTATGTCCAGATTTGTACATGTAGCTACAATGGTCTCTGAAAGAGCACTGGATTTGGAGTTAAACTTTCTGAGCTCATGCCCCAGCTCTGCCATGTACAAGCTGTATAGCTTTGGACAAGTCCTTTTAGTTTTTGCCATTTCATTGTTCTTACACATAAAATGAGGAGAGTAGCACATCTTATAGGATTAATCATAACTCGTAATGTAAAAGTTGTGCCAACAAAAATCTTGTGAGGAAGGTTGCATAACGGTGATTTTCCCTATTTTTTAGGTCAAGAAATTGAGGCTCAGAAATTAATTCCTTTCTGATAGCCATAAAACTGGGTCAGATTGGAGCTTTGAACACAGGCCTCTCATGATTCCAAACTCAGTGTTTTGTTTACTTGTTTGTTTTTCCTATTCTACGATGTAGCTGGGGAACATTATATAGTGTGCTGGAGTCAGGGTAACTGGATTTCAATTCTGGCCCTATGATTTGCCTGCTATATGACCCTAGAGAGGGACAGCTAGGTGGTGTGTTGGATAGAGTGTTGGGTCTGGAGTCAGGAACACTCATTTTCCTATGAGTGGATAAATTAAGACTCTAGCTATGTGACCTTAGGCAACCCTTAACCCTGTTGCCTCAGTTTCCTTATCTGTAAAGTGGACAGGAGAAGGAAATGGCAAACTACTCCACTACTTTTGCTAAGAAAACCCCAAATGGGGGGCCAGAACATCAATGTGACACAAACAACCCCACTTCCTGTTTCCTGGGCTGCCTCCATCTTTATGCTCACCCCTAGACCACCCTCCGTCCCCTCCCCCTCTGCCACCCACCAGCTCACCACAGCGTGTGGGGAGACACTGAATCTGGGCCCCGGCAGAGACAGAACAGTGGAGCAGGCGGCTCTGGAGAATCTCATGGAGATGGGCTTCCCACAGAGTCCCGTGGAGAAGGCTCTGGCTCTCACTGGGAACCAGGCCTTCAGGAACCGTGAACTCGTGGATGGAACATGAACATGACCCGAATGTGGAAGAGCTCCCAGCTTCCTCTCTGGGACTCCTTGGCTCACGAACCCCCGTCCTATGGAGGAGGCAGCCCTGAATGGCCTGGGTCAGCGAGGGTGGAAAAGAAGCCACCTCTGAGCGAAGAGAAGCGAGAACAGTCCAAGAGAAAGGTGGAGTTGCTGGCCCAGAAACAGAAGGAAAGAGGAGAAAGAGCAGCGAGGGGAGATGGAGCTGGAGAGGCGAAGGACGGCAGGAGCTGTAGGGCGCATGGCCCCGGCTGCAGGAGGACGAGATGCGCTGGGCGTCCCAAGAGCGCGGGAGGGAGAAGGCCAGGGAGACGGTAGCCAGACAGCGCGTCCGGGAGAAGATGGAGAGGGATAAGATAGAGAGAGCCGAAAAGTTTGGTGGCACCGGATCACAGGTCGCCTTCCCTACAACCCAGCCAGGCCCTGCTCCTTCTTCCCATTGAGAGGGTGACCAGTGTCGCATCCACATATGGCCGCCTGATAAGACGTCCCTGACACCAACATTCAAAACCAGAGAGCCATTGGCCACAGGGGCACCAAGGGGAGTACCTGGGGGCAGGGGGCGGGGCCCTTTACAGCTGATCAGCGTCTTGGGGCTTTTTCTGAAGCCCAGTATGGAGAGACCTCTGCAGGAGGTGCCTTCTCTGCTGTCCGCATTGTAGCCAAGAAGTGTGCCAGCAGATGGGGTCTCCAGCCTCCTCCCCTTTTCCCCTCAAAACGCCCCCTCACCTCTGACAGAGCCCTGACATCCCCTCCCTAATGGACATGTCCTGAGTCATGTAAAGAAAAAGTCGTGAAGTTCTGGACATGGTAGAAATAACTGAACAGGACCCTAGGCAAGTACATTCCCTTCTCTGGGTCTAAATTTGCTCACTTATAAAACAATAGAGTTCCAGAGATGATCTCTAAGGTTCCTTCCAATGCTAATTCCTGAGGACATTATCAGCTTAAGCTATAGTTAATGAAAATCAGTTCACAATGCATAAAGGCCAGCTATTTCTGGCAACTGACTATATATTGCTCTTGGCAAAAAAAAAAAAAATGACTGCAGAATAAAAGCAGAATAAGTGTCTGTATCTGTGCATACTACAGACATGTTAAAGGGGTTAAGAGATCTAAACTTCCAGGAGCCCATTCCTTTGTTAGCATTTTTGCCTATTCCTGTCACACTTCTAGTCTGACACAGTGAACATCATTATTGGTTCAAACATGCAATAATACCCTATTTATTTTGCTTTCATCCATAAGGGGGCTCACAAGAATTTCCAAGGTGTATTTTATCTACAGTATTTAATCTTTGCTATCTTAGATCTGTAGATGGCTACAGTGCTTTATTAATTTGATTTTCATTGTCCCATGGACCAATAGGAGGGGCCAACTCACTCTCATTCCAAGTCTGATATTATGCAAAATGACCGAGTAAAACAGAGAATATTAAACAATGACTATTCATCTCCTGATTTGTCCAGTCACATTCACCTTTTAGATAGTGTTATGTGGTGAAAATCAAACCTGATATTCCCATATTTTAAATAGATGGAGATAAAAATGAAAGAAACTTCCAAGGAAGTACCCTAATCTGCTGTCTGCTACACTTAGTCAATACTAAGTTTTGCCACTATGTGTCAGGCTCTGTGCTATCTTCTAGGGATATAAAGAAAGGCAAAAGATGACCCCTGTTCTCAAGAAAGTCACAGTCTAATGGTGTCTTTTGAAATAGTACTTTGCTTGAAGACAGGAGTGGTTTTGATCATTTGAAACCCTGCACCTCCCCCCCTCCCCCAGATCATGCATAGAGACCTCTTCAGTGGGACAACTGAATAACTTAACAAGGATCTTTCATTTGTTTGGACCTTGAAGATTTGAAAATGAGCCCTTCAGGGCGTGTGTTCACAGCTATAATATCAGTATGTCGGTGCTTTCCTAGGGATGGGAGGCAATGGCCCCTCTACACATGGCTCTAAGTGTTTATGCCTATCCAGTGCCTAATGAGAATAATTGAAATGGAGTGTCAGCACAAATTTCTTGACTACTCTGAGCCCCATTTTTCTTATCTATAAAAGGAAAATTGAATTTTGTAAATTCTCAGTTCTATGATCCAATGTTTTGAACAACTAGAATGAAATCCTAGGAAGAAATATCTTCAAGGAAGGAGTTCAAAAGACCACAGTTAGAATGTCCAAAGGTTCAAACTAAGTCAAACTATCCTTATGTCCTCCTTATAATAGGGTATTTTAGACACATGTGCTCACACACACACACACACACACACACACACATTTCAGACCTATAATCTCAGACCAATGTAGGAACCTTCTCCACCCTATGCAGATCAGCAAATTTCAGAGAACTGCCTGGGGCACTGAGATGACTTTCCCTGGGTCATGTATATCCTGTATATATAAGAATTTCCTAAATTTGACTGGCCTTTTACCCATTCTCATCTGCTATTTCTAATTGCCTCTCACCTACAGTAAGTATATAGCCAGTGGTAATCATGGTCTGATAATCCAAGACAAAGATGACATTTCAGGGATGAGATACTTTTCCTTAGATGAGAACGGAGACCACCATGCCCTTGGAACTTCAAGCTCTGGACTTGGACAGCACATTATCAGATTGATGTGGTCTGTCAGGAAAACTAGCAGCCAGAACTGTTCTGATTTGGTAATTACAGACTTGCAGAAGTTTAGTCTTATCTGTCAGAAGTATCATAGAATCATTGGTATGCAACTGGGAGGAACCTCAGAGGTCATCTAACCCAATCTTCTTATTGTAGAGTTGAAGAAACTGAGACCCATGGAAATTAAGTGGCAAACGGAAGAGAAGGGTTTGAATTCAGGTTTCCAGATCAGGACACAAGTTTAAAGGCTTTCAGGTAGACCGTAGCACCACAGTACTGAGGCTATACACTCTTGGCAAGCCCAGTGATTCTTCCAATGTTCCTGCTAGTTTATCCTCCAGAGGCCTAACTTTCCGTATCAAAAAAATATGTTTCCTCTTTTCCATTCAAAAATCCATCCCTACCACCTGTTCTCTCCTATTTGCCATCCATTTACCTAGGCAACTCAAGGAGCTAACTGACAAGTTTTATTTTAACCTCCCTTTCCCTTCCTCGCCCCCCACTAATGCTTGCCCTCCATATACACAAGGGCATGCATGGACACACAGATATGTATTTGCATGTCCATGCTCTCATGGAAAACCAAAGGAGATATATAAGTTGGCCTGATTCTTTTATTTGTTAGCAAGAGTACATTGGGTCCTATGTACTTGTAATGGATAAATTAAAGGTTGGTAATGGAAGGGGTTGGGAAAGGGGATCCTGGAGAGTGGTGTAACATGTGTGGTCTTGCAATTAACATAAACAAGAAGGGAATCCCCATGTGGATCTAGATTAGACCTAGCAAAGACTGCCAGGTTTAGATTCGATCCCTGAGTGCCTTTATTGTGAAGGAAATAGAGATTATACAATCAAGTCACTGGCTTGGTAAGTCATAAATCCAAATTAACATTTGGACTCTTTTAATGTCCAGTGATTATGAAAAGTCTTTTTTGTTGCCTCTCTTCCCCCTCCATGGGAGAATCATTAGCATCTGATCTCAGTAATATCATTACTAAAACTTGGAGGTCCTTCAAAAAATAGAAAAATAAATATTTTTAAGACAATGCATGAAGATTTGCTACCACAAACTACTGTGTTGTTGAACATATTGCATCCTTGGGATTTCCCAGCTGCCTGACATAAAAGTTTACTAGGATAAGCAGCTTATTAAGTGTTTGCCCATAGCTGACTGTCACAGTGATGTAGGGGACTGGAACCAAGGGAGGTAGCATTTATTCTTTTATAACCCTTTACAATGAACTAAAAGTTCATTCCCAATTAAGTGTGGTTGACATTTGTATTTTAGGAATTAACCAAGGTACCAGACGCTAAGCCGCCCAAGCCTCTCAAACTGACAGCCTTGCACTAACTTAAAACATTCTGCCCATCTGCAATAAAATCTCCATCTTCTTAGGCCAAGGAAACTTGCTGAGCTCATAGACTAAACATTCAACAGTTGTATGCACTCAGCAGTTTTATGACTTTTTTGATGCTTTTGTGGCATCATCCTGGATTCAATTTATCTTCACGCTTCAAAGAATACTAATTCGGAAGTACTCCAAATGTTTGGGATCATTTTAAGATTATTTTTCTTCTGGAAATTTAAATGTAAACGAAAATGAATACTTGCTTGATAATTTCATACTCTTTTTCACTGACTGTCAAGCAGTTCCACTTATACTCAAGATATAGTTTTTAGGCTTAAGTGAATTTTTTTCTCCTATCAGTAATGCTAATTTAAAAGATAGTGCCCTTTCTCTCACTTTATGTGCGTGAATAGGTGTGGCCAAGTTCAGGAGAATGTGGAGATGAGTTTTTCTAAAGGAAGTCATGTTTTTCTACTAGCTCACATGATAAAACCAGAGATATATTCCCTTAAAACTAAGCTAAAACAGTAGGCCAAGTTGAAAAATGGATCATGTCACTCCCCTACTCAAAAAATTCCAATGGCTTCCTACTACCTTTAGAATCAAATCAAAGCCTTTTGTTTCCCTTTCATAGTCCTTTGCAACTTATCCTTTCACTCTTATGGTATGTAGAATGTCCTAAAGTCTTGGTGCAAGTGTCAGCTATTAAAGCATAAAACTAAGATCCTTTACTATATCCTCTCCCAGACTCTAGAGGTAGCCAAACTTGCCTTAACTCAGTTCCTTAAGCATAAGACTCTTTCCCATCTCTGTGTTCTCTCTCTTGCTTTTCCCAGTCCCTAGAATCTATTTGGTCATTTCTTCATCTAAGAATGCTCTTCTTCCTATTTGAACCAAGCATCACCTTCTAGAGTGATAAAGGCTTTCCTGATTCCCTCAGATGCAAATGCCTTCCCTGCCTAACTGCCTTGTATTTAACTACTTTGTACTGATGTGTATTTATGTTCTTTATATTTGTGCTTTATGTATCTATACATATCTATGTATGTGTGTGTATATATATATGTGTGTGTGTATATTGCATATATGCATACATACATACGTATGTTATCTCTGAATTAAAATGTAAGCTCCTTTGGAGCAGGGATTATTTCATCCTTTGCATTTATATCTCTAGTTCCTAGCATAATGGCTGGACCTCAACAAATATTGATTAATTAATTGAACTGGACCTTACCATATTCAGGATTTGGGAACACCAGTGCTGGGGTTGTACTCACCATTTTTGTCATAACTAAATACCTTCTTTAGAACCTTGTCATTGCTATTGGTTCTTTCATTGTCTCCTTTGTATCATAAGCCATTTTACTAAGGCTAGTACTCTCCTGCACTGAGGTCCCACTCTAGTGTTTCATCATATCATAGACCAGAGTTGGCTCTAGCTTTTCAAGATAGCATCAACAATAGACATACTCTAGAAATTTCTACCAAGTTTACTTCTAGCTCAGGCCCAGTAATGAGAAATCTTGTTGAGCTCAAAGTAGCTCATTAACAGTTATATGTACGTAATATATACATATATATGTATGTATAAGTGTATACACATATATACACATGCATATATACATACATATACATTTATACATACACACACAAATATTAACCTTAGCAACCTTCAAAGACCACATACCAGTGGATAGTACCTAATGATGATCTTGAAAAATAGTATTGTAGCTTGATGCAGTGAAATAGAGACTAGACTTGGGGTTAGAAGATATTGGGACAAATCGTAGTCTGATTGCTTTTCACTTATATAACAATAGACAAGTGGCTTTAACCACTCTGAGTCTCAGGTCCTCATCTTTCCAAGGAGGGGGTTCAATTAATTGAGTCCTATCTTCCCTTCCATCTATAAATCCATAAGCCTGTGATCCTTTTTTTTTTTAATTTTAATTTGCATTTATCTAATCAGTGATTTAGAGCATTTTTTTTTTTTTAAGCAATTGGGGTTAAGTAACTTGCTCAAGGTTATTTATGTGTGGGTGCTCATTTTCTGAGGCTGGATTCGATCTCGGGTCATCTCAACTCTGATGCCAGCACTCTTACTCACTGTGCCACCTAGCCGCCCCAAATGAAGTTTTTTTTTTTGTTTGTTTGTTTTTTTCTGGAGGGCAATTGGGGGTAAGTAACTTGCCCAAGGTCACACGGCTAGGTTTTTGTTTGTGCATTAAGTGTCTGAGGTCGGATCCGAACTCAGGTCCTTCTGACTCCAGGGCCGACGCTCTACTCACTGCACCACCTAGCCGCCCCCCATGATCCTTTTTATCTAAGTATTTCTAATTTGCAACAGTTGGTCTGCTATATAATCCTTGCTCAGTAGAAGCCGATTTTTTTTTCACAAAGCAAATTGCTTTGACTTATCTCACTTAAGTTTTAAGTATAAAACTAATTAGTTTGTTTTTGATTTATTATTATAGTTTTAATTTGTGTAAGTTCATTTTTACTAATACAGGAATTATTTACATAATTCTTCTCCAACTTCATCTCTCCCTAGACTAATTCCTCTTTTTCATGCTCACTTTGCCTAGGAAAGGCATTTATTTTTCAAGGAGGGATTATTAGATATGGAAGTGTCAACTTCCTTTTACTGTTTAGCATTTGTATTTTAATCTATTTCTCTATTACTTTAGTATATTTTTAATTATATTAGATGTGATTTTTACAAAAGAATGTCGTACAAAGGTACGAGATGGAAGTGAAATATCATAGCTGGAAAGAGGCTATCTCATTAGAATGTGAGCTCCTCAATGGTGGATTTTTTTTTTTTGTTGTTGTTGTTGTTTTCATTATATCCCCAGTGCCTAGCAAAGTGCCTGATAGAGAGTAAATACTGAGTAAATTCTGCAGGACTTGATGGGCCATGTGATCATAATATGATCATTAGGTTGCCTTAAACAAATGTCATTTCCTTAAACACTTTTTATTTGCAAGATGCCATGTTAGGTGCTGAGAATAAAGAAAATAAAAACTAAACAATCCTGCAGTCAAACAACTGACAATCTGCTGGGAGAATTCAACATGGGTCCAGATAAATAGAATGCAGGAGAAAGAGTTCAGGAAGAGCAGTGATTAAACAAGATGCTTCACAAAATATTGGAAAAGGAACTGAACTGTGAGTGATGAGAGTAATCCTGAGTGCTTAGTTCCTTCATGGGTTTAAGGTCATATGTGTTGGGAAAATTTGCTGGCACCTACTATTAATTTTTCCTCTGCCTTGAATTCCCTTCCTAATACAAAACGGGGAATATCTAATCTAGATATTCAGTTTTACCTTGCTAACAAAGTCCAAAGTGGAATAAGCAAGGGCATTTAATTGGGGAAAAATTGGAATTATAGCATAATTGAAACATCATCAGTATCCCTTCTATAAATACATACCTCTCCCCCTACCCTTTCCCAAGAACAGGTAAGAAGGGAAGCTTCCCTCTTTCTTTTTTTTTTTTGCCTTTTTTTTTTTTTGGAGGGCAATTGTGGTTAAGTAACTTGCCCAAGGTCACACGGCTAGGTTGTGTGTGTGTGTGTGTGTGTGTGTGTGTGTGTGTGTGTGTGTGTGTGTGTGTGCGCGTGCGCGTTGTGTCTGAGGCTGGATCCGAACTCAGGTCCTTCTGACTCCAGGGCCGACACTCTACTCACAGCGCCACCTAGCGGCTCCAGCTTCCCTCTTTCTAGTGCTCTACTTGTCAACTTGGGAAAACAGGGCAAAGTGCTGGAAACTTTGAATATTTACTCCTCATAATTTAAAGTGGTTGCTTCACTCCTTGGCTAGAGTCTCTCCATAGATGTGGCAGACATTGGCAATTTTCTTGGCTCTTTTGGCTTACTTGCACTAGCTTGGGCTGCTGTCTGATTGCTCAGCCCATATGTGGCTTTTTGTTCCTCTTTTTTTTTTTTTTTAATTCATGAGTTGGGGCCTCTTGGTTTCTGTGTCACATGACAGGGTATCTCCTTCCTCCTGGCAATCTCTGTTGCCCTCTTGATTTGATCACCCTATAATACAGATTCAAAATCCTATAGACACTGAAGAACAAAGAATCTCCATCACTCTTATCTCTAAATCCTGAAATCTCAAGGGATGCACAGTCTTTTTCCTCAGTCTTCTATTAGACAAAGAACTATATATTTCTAATGGAAGTCTGATTTAGAGAGGGGAAGTTTTTAATTGACTTGCTTCATGGTATTTAAGTAGACAATTATAGGCTGTATTCCTTCAACCATTAACCCTTGAAAGCTATATCAAAATTTAAGATGCATTTGTGTCATAATCTCCTCAAAACTACAGCTCATGAACCCTAAAAACAGTTTTTCTTCAATAGATTAAAGTAGAGATATATTGATTCAAAGCAAAAAGTAGTTAATTACAGAGAAGACTAATGGGAATAACCCTGATATTCATTGGAACACATTCTTTCACAGGCTCCCATGGCACCAGTAAAAGAGAGGATATGTATAGGGGAATGTATTCAGTCAAATAGAACAGATGGGAACAAGAAAACATCTAGGGAGCACGGTTGGCCACAGAACAAATATGAAAGTGGAAACACATCGAGCCTCACCAAGTCACATCAGGCTCTATGAACCAGCTCTCTGCCTCTAAAGTTTCTGCTTGCTACTTCTCTGAAGAGTTCTTGATGTCAGACCTGCTGCTCTGATGATACCAGCCATTGGACTATATGTTACACTAAGCTATAGGCTCTTGTTCTGTTTCTTTGGTCTGTCTTACCTACCTACATTCTTTGTTTAATTTTGTTATTTGTTTGACTTTTTAAGAGAAATATTTATTTATTTTTAATTTATGGAATAAAACAAGCATTTCCATAACACAGTATAATAAAAAGATAATTGAACATTAAACTGAAAATCTATTATGTGCAACTTGCTATTCCTTTTAAATATATAATAAAGTTATCATGTAATTTTTCCCCTTTTTTTTTTCTTCCTTCTCCCTACCCTACCCTTGGGTGCCATTAGACAGAAACAGATAGACATATATGTATGTGTGTATGTGTGTACATCTATACATAAAATTATTCTATGTATGTATTTATCAGTTCTTTCTCTGGATGCAGATGGTGTCTTTCTTCATGTCTTTTCTAATTAATTTGGGTATTTATTTATTTATTTACCTTTTGGTGGGCAATTGGGGTTAAGTAACTTGCCCAAGGTCACACGGCTAGGTTTTTATTTGTGTGTGCGTTAAGTGTCTGAGGCCGGATCCGAACTCAGGTCCTTCTGACTCCAGGGCCGACGCTCTACTCACTGCGCCACCTAGCCGCCCCTAAATTTGGGTATTTATAATAGCCAAAATGCCTTATTTGCTCAGTCACTCCTAAAGTAATATTTTTGTTACTGTATACTTGGTTCTGTTCATTTTACTCTTCATTATTTCATCGAAATCTTCCAAATATTTTCCTACTGTATTATTTGTAAGACTGCTTAGTTCTTTCTTACTTTGACCTGCTAATTCTTTCCTAAATATTCACTACTAGATAACTTCTCCTACATATAGGTGTGGTCAAAATTCTTTTTCATTTTGAGTAGCTAACAATCTAGAAGTAAATCACCTCTTCTATAATTATGATCTCCAGAAACATTCATTCAGCTAGCCAGAAAACAAGCTAAAATCATTATAACAAATCTGCCCCTTTAATTTCTTTGTTTCTGTCTTAGTGACTCTTCACCAAGACCGGTGTGTTTACTGGAGTTGGGGTGAGAAAAATTCCCTTAGACTACTATCATGCCTTTAAAAATGACTACTAGGGGCGGGTAGGTGGTGCAGTGAGTAGAGCACCTGCCCTGGAGTCAGAAGGACCTCAGTTCAGATCCGGCCTCAGACACTTAACACACACAAACAAAAACCTAGCCGTGTGACCTTGGGCAAGTTACTTAACCCCAATTAAGCCCTCCAAAAAGCCAAAAAAATAAAATAAAACAAAAAAAAATGACTACTAGCCATAGAGATCCCCTAGAGCTTTACAAGAGTGGAGTGGAGAAGCTGTTGAAACAAGGAACCTTTCACTTATATATCCACAATTGTACCATACTCTCTATACTCCCTATATTTTCTGTAATTCACCACTTGCTATACTCCTTCTTATATGTAATTATAAATTGTATATGTAGTGACTTGCCATATTTTTACCCAATTAATAGTTTTAGTCCTAGGCATGGGACTCAGAGAAAAAAGCAAAGGTAGAATTGACATGATGAAAATCCAAACCCCATTACTGAGACACAAAACAAAACACACATACACACCGATGAAGGAAAGAGAACCCAGGAATACAGCAAAAAAAGAAGAAGCCCAATCCAACTTGTCCTCTTTCCCATGTATAATTTCATTTTCAAGTCCTAGAATAATGTCATTTTTCCAGCAGTCTTGTTGCAAAAGCTTTCCCATTCCCCATCCTCAACCTTCCATTTAATATTTTGTTCCAATCCAGACAGCTTGTCTGGAGCTTTATAACACAGGCTTTTATGAAATTCATAACATGATGTTGGAAATTATTTCAAAACCCGGAGCTACATTAAATTTGTAAGAGTTAGGGATAAATGAGGTAACTAGATTTTCTCAATGGAGAAAGGAGACATGGTATAACCCCAAAGAAGTCAGCTGCTGCTTTGGCAATTTGCCCCAGTTCTGCAGGCCAATCATCCTCCCTACTACCCCTAATTTCCCCACCCATTCCAAAGAGCCCCGTTCTCATACTTAAAGTACTACGAAATAATAGGCAGGACTATGATAAGAGTATCTCTGGGTTTTAACTCATGGACATTCCATGGGGGAGGGAGAGGGTTTTCCTTTTTTCCATTCCTCTAGATTGTCCAAAAAAAAAGTCAACAATATGTGCTTAAATACTTTCTTTTGGAGAACAGTACTAAAACTTGATCAAAAATAAATAAATAAAATAAAAGAATGCTTAGCTAGCTTGGGATCAAATTAGGTTCATATACCTGACCTGGAAATGTAACCCAACATTTATGGGCCTTGAAATCATTTCTTTTTTGTTGAAAGTAGAAAAAAGACATTAATTCTACATTTTTATGTAGCCCAAAAGATATCACATAGCATGGTGAGCTCTCAGCCAAGTATCCTCTTGATCTACCAAAGAATTGGTAATGTCCTAGAAGGTTTGATATGACAGTGGCATATCTACATCAGATGGACTGAGTTCTTTTGCTATATCATGACCCCAGATGAATCATGACTATAGAATGTTAGTACAGAAAAGATCCAAGGCTCATAAAATGTTAGGACTGCAAGGTATCAGAGCTCTCAGCGATCAGCTAGACCAAGGATCCAAAACTTTGTGCCATTGATTCCTCTGGGCCCTTTCTCAGAATAATGGATATAAATGCATAACATAAAATTCATAAGACTATAAGGAAAATCAAGTATATTGATATAATTATCAAAATACATATTTTCAAAAGAAACAAATTCAGGTTCAGAAACTCTGATTTTAGTTCAGCCCCACATATAGAAACAGTCCATGAATTCATGACTTGGCATTTTTGGCAAAGGCGCTGACATTGCCAGTCTTCATTTCTGGCTTTCTGCACATGTTCACAGCCTGTTTTTTTTTCTTTATTAGCAAATGAAATGTCCTTAATTGTATAATGTGATCGCACACAAAAAATCAGGGTTAGGATTGTGGTACTGGATAATATTCTTCAGTTTTCTTTGGCATTTCACCTTTAACCCATGAGCTTAAAGCAAATGGAGCCTTGAGTCTTACTGGCCCTAGAACTCTGTGAGTTGAACACAAAGACACTTCCATTAAATCTTGAAAAATTGAAATATATTTTAAAGGACGTGATTTATGTTATAATCATTTGCATTTCTACAGTACCTTAATTTTAAGGACGTTTTTAGTCTTTGTAAACAAGCTTCCTTCATTAGGGTGTTCTGAGATGTAATGTAAATTCACCCAGATTTACCACAGAATGTAGCCTGCCAGAGCATATAAACTTTTTCTTGTATGGCACTAGAAGAATATAAAACATTTTAAAATTACCAGATGTCTTTGGCTAAAGAATAAAGGACATAGAGCCTGACAGACTATTTAAATTCTTAAAGCCACCCCCATTCCAAAGAAAAATGTCTCTTCTAGGCTGGTAACCTGAATGTCAAGTTTCAGGCCAGAGTATATTTTTTACCACAAAATTAAAAACCTGTGAAAAAGTAGAGGTGTGACAGATTGGATTAAAACATTTTAAACATGTTCCTCCTTTAATGGTTTTGAAATTTTATTGCCTTTAAAATCCTTTAACCAACTTCTAAGAGTTTCCTTATTGGTTCTTCTTAAGGTTATAGCATCTAGTGAAATACAGAAAACCCATAACAATAATCAAAGCTCTGGTATCCATTGAAGACATTGAAGGCAAATGAAAATATTGGATAAATGGAAATACACCCATTTCCCTTTTCTATTCAAGAGTTCCCCATGAAACATTGAAAACAGTCTTTTAGTTTACCCATCTGTTTTACATAAAATGTTAGTGGATCATACACAAAGTGAAACAAATACATACAAAGGTCTGTGGTTGGATTGTTGCCAATGAGACATTCCCTATTTGATGATGAGTTTAAAAAAATAGTACTCAACTCTTCCTTTGTTCTTCATTTTCTAAGGTTTTGCTTTGCTTTATTTTGATACCTTTAATAACAAACAGTTCCTATATAACCAATTGGTCAGATCATGTGATTAATTTAATTCTCTGTCAATAATCCTAGACACTGGATAGACTGGTTTCATTTGATTTTTGATCAGTAGAATGTAAACTCTTTGAAGACTTAAAGAAGGGGGACTATTTTTAAAAATCTGGAATACCTGGAACATAATTTCTTGATAAATACTTATTGAATTGTTAATATTTTCCATCTAAATTTCACCTATGAAAATCTCAGTCAGATTTCAGTATTTCTTGCAGTCACCATATGCAGAGAAGCTTGCCTAAAGATTTGCGCTTTCGTCTCTTTGTATATGTAAGAAGAAAAGTCATTGTAGTCTGATACTTTGATTTCCCTTCCCTATACAGTTGATGTCACAGAAAGCAAGAGGATAATAGAGATACCGAAGCATTGATTTGTTAGCCATACTAAAGATGTATCCACATCATACTTTCCCTTAATGAAGTTTAGACAAGTTTCTCCTGGGTAGAATAAAAGGAGCAAATGACATCCCTAGCCCTGTCCTTACTTCATGAGGTGTATGTGAAGCTTTCATTTACTCAGTTATAAGGGGTCAGTCACTGACTGAATAAAGGATGTCCACATCCCTGATGACCTTTAAATGTCTGAGCTCATCAACTCGGAGTCAGTCCAAGTCAAAAAGAACTTTTAGGAATTACTTGGAGCTTCTCTGCTCATGCTAGAGGATGGAAGAGAGGATTTTCTCTTTCCTCTTGCATTTTCCATTGGCCTCATGATTTTTGTTGGAGTACACACAGAGTAGCAGTCATTGTATCTAGCAGGGAGCATATACATACACTCTACAGGAGACACATGAACACAGATAGACAAAGACTGAAAACAGGAAGCACCTACAAGAATCAGTATTTCTGGCAGCAGAGAAGAGAGTTGACTGTGGATTCAGGAGATATATAACACTGGGATAAAGAAACTGACCTGTGGAGATGTGCAGACTGAAGGAATCCAGTTGATCAGCTTTTCCAGTAGAGATGCTAGGGCCACAGTGGAGCACCATGAGACTTCCATGAGGGAGAAAGGTCTTTGAAGTCCAGCAGAACCAGAGGAGTGAGTTGCTTTGAATACATACTCCCTCTATGTCTTCCTTACTACCACTGTACTACAAACTATGACCATTCTTCCCACAAATCCACTGTATGCTTGTGAGACAGTGCACCCAAAGCTTATGATGAAAAATGCTTATTAGCTACTATTCTTTCTGTGACACCTTAATAAATACCTTTGCTTGGACTTGGTTGTTTCTACTTGTTGAATGTTAATGGAAGGCATATTCATTTACAGAGACTCATAAGTTTTATTAGTAGGATCCCACACCCAGAGGGTGTCCTAGAATCTGTTGTATAGCCTGATACTCTGAGAGAAAGTGTAGATTAGGGACTAGCCCAAAAACTGTACCACATATAATATTACAAAGTATGGCATAATAGATAGAGTGCTGGACTTGGAGGCTGGAAAACTCAGGCTCAAATCCCAACTCTAACACTTACTGGCTGTGTTACTCTGGGCAAATCCCTTAACCTCCCTCATCTCCAATTTTCTCATTTATAAAAAGTAGATATGATAATAACACCCATCTCAGAGGATGGTCATAAGGCTCAAATGAGATAATGTATGTAATGTACTTTTCAAGCCTTAAAACTATATAAATGTCAGTCATTATTTCTAATAAAGCCAAGCAGCCTGGATACATCTGTATTGTTAGTTATCCTGTCATAACAATTTCGTCTCCCCTGCTGTAAGATTTCACTTTACATATTGATTTATTACCCATAGAAGAGATGCTTTCTATCTGCCGAATAGGCCTTTCGGTTCCCCTCCATCCAGGGGAATGGAAATGGTATTTTTTTTAACTCTCCTAGTGACAGGATAATCAGCAGAGCCATTCTCAGTGTAGTAACCAGAGGAGACTGCCCTCTCTTAGGAAATAGCTATTGGAGTCATTATCATCATGGACTGAAGCTGTTACATCTTTTTACCGCCAATTAGGTAGAGAAACAGACACCATATGCTGCATTTACATTTCCTGTGGTACTGGCAATGGAAAGTGTTTATGGAAAGATATTCCTCTTGCAGTTACAGAGGCCAAAGGAACAGTTGCACTTTAGCTGAGAAAGAATAAAAAAGGAGTCTGCAGCTGGAGGAAGATAACAGTGTCATGCTAGAGGGCTAGAGAAATGAATGCTAGGCCTCTCTGAGAAATACACTACTCTTAGGTTTCTAATTTTCATAATCTAAATAAATGGAGGAGGATAAGGCTGGGTAGTGAAATTAAAAACAAAAAAACAGAACAAAAGTGACTTTTGTCTGTTTTCTCTTTATGGTCCTATAAGGTATTAGTACAATAGGCCAGCTTGGTACTTCTCCGTTCATTCAACAAACATTTTCTGAGGGATTACTTAATATGCCAAGTAAGACCTAGAGAGATTGGAAAAGACCTCAGGTAGAATGTGGTCCTGGAGCTGAATCTTCTAGAAAATGAGAGATTCTAAGAGGTGAGGGTGAAAAGGGAGCATCTTCCAGGGATGGAGACACAAAAAATAAAGGGACAGAAAGAAGAAATGGAATGCCATGTGCAAGAAACAGTAAGTAACCAAGCTTGGCTTAAATGTAGTGTCTAAAAGGTCATGATATGAAAAAAGGCTGGAAAGTCAGGCTAGAACTAGATTTATAAGGACTTTAAAACTAAATGGATGAGTGTGCCTTTTATTCACTACCATCATCAGCATCATCTTATTATTATTATTATATATAATGTATAAATAAAAATATACCAGCACAAAGGACAGCATACACATATATTATACATGTAATATGCACATAAATATTAATTGTATATTTGTATATGTACACACATTCATATATATTTTGTATGTGTGTAACCTGTGTTGGTCGGGGCATGCCCAGTTCACCTAACATGGAGACACGCTTTTCTAGACTTAGTTCACATTATTAAATATAATCTATATCTGAACTATCTTACTTGATCTTCCTTGAAAATGACATTCCTTCTTTTATCTACATTCCTTGCCTAGAATGCACTCCCTCTTTGCCTCAACCTCTTTGGAATCCTTAGTTTATTTCAAGGTTCAGCTGAAGAGCCTCTTTCTCCATGAATAAGGCTCATCCTCCTCATCACCTCAGTTTCTGGTGCCTTCTACACACACACTCACACACCACACACAGACTCACTTATTTGTACACATATTGTGTCCCATATAATCCCTGCCCCCAAATGTAATATAAATTTCATGAAGACATGGGCTATTTAATTGTTGTGTATGTATCTCTAGTATATAACACATTGTAATTGATTAACAAATTTCTCTTGAATAAATGAATGGGTTCCCTGCAACAGAAATGTCATACTTAAATAGAAATGGTTCCTTGAGGGCCACATATGTCACACTCAAATAGAAATGGTTTCTTGAGGGCCACATATTGATTTTGAAAACCACAATGTAAATAGCTATGTTGTATTGTATTTTTAAGTATTTCTTAAACATTACCCAATTACATTCTAATCTGGTTGTGGACTTTGCACACCTTCTGCCTCTAATGCCTAGAATACTGAGTAGTATATATGGTATGTTCAGCAAACATTTCTTGAAGCAAAGTCAAGGTGGTAGATTGGGGCAGCCACCCAGCTGAATTTTTCCGACATTCCCAACATAAAACAACTTTAAAATAATGTCTCAAATCAAATTTTGGAGAGGCAGAGCCAGCAAATAGTAAAGATGATACATGTTTCCAGGCTAAGAAGATGTCAGAGATCAACAGGAAAAATCTATGACACCAGAGTTAAGGTATATTCAAAGTCCCACATAGCTACAGGGGAAACAGTGGTCACAGCAGCAGTGGTGGCAGCAGCAGCAGCAGCAGCAGTAACTTTGGGAGCTCTCAGCACAGAGATGGTAAAGGGATTGGACAAATGGTCAGGAAGAGATTACAGGGACCCTTTATTGGCAACGATTTATAACTCTATTGCTCATACACAGTTCTGGTTCATGGTTCGAAGGCAGACAGTGCTAGTGGTCAGTCATAAAGTAGCAAGAGTTTCGGTTAGAATTCCAAGACAAAGAAAATACTAGCACTTGCGGCTAGAAAAGAAGAAGAGGCCTTGCTGAGTAAATATCAGGGTGCTGACCAAAAGAGCAGTGACCTTACATATCTCGCCCAGGATTACAGCACCTTGAAAGCACCAAAAACTTGCAGATGCCCAGAACTAACTCTGAAAACAGTAGCATGAAAAAGTCTGAAACTTGAGACAATGCCTCCTCACATCCAAGTCAGCAGAACTCAACTTTAACATAAAGTTCAAGGTCAAGAAATAGGCTAAAAAGGAGCAAAAAAACAACAAAAATAACCTGATCACAAAAAAACTACTATGGTTTCTGGGAAGCTCAAGATATAAACTTGGAAGAAGAAAACAATGTGAAAATAGCTACAAAAAAAGCCTTAAAGAAAAATGCCAATTGGATCCAAACCCCCCAAAAATTCCTGAAAGGGTTAAAGAAAGATGTATCAGTACTAGAGGGAAAATTATTAAAGGAAATGAAAGGAATACAACAAAATTATGAAAAAAAGTATTAGTAGCTTAAAAAAGGAGGCACAAAAATACTAAAGAGACAATAATAAAATGAAGTAAAAAATGAAAAAAATGGGAAAAATATGAAATGTTTCAGTGAAAAACCAACTAACCTAGAAGACAGATTGAGGAAAAATAACTTAAGGATTATTGGACTACCTGAAAGCCATGATAACAAAAAGGACCTAGATATCATATTTAAAGAAGCCCTCTCAGACCCATCAGAAATGACAAATGCTGACAAAAGGCAGGGGATAGATACACTAATGAACAACTGGTAGAATGATCTGGTCTAGCCATTCTGGAGATCAATTTATAACTATGCCCAAAGGGTTATAAAACTGTGCATGTCCTTTGACCCTACAACGTTACTACTTAGTATGTATCTCAATGGGATCAAAGAAAAAGCAAAAGGACCTATATGTACAAAAATTATTTATTTTAGGTCTTTTTGTGGTAGCAAAGAATTAGAAATTGAGGAGATGCTCATTGTTTGGGAATGGCTGAGATAGCTTCTGTCTCTCAATCCATAATCCTAATAACAATGGGAAATACAGTATTTAGGGAGGGGAACTCAACTACCAGAGAATCCTTCAACCAAAAAAAGTGACACCCAAACTCAGAATATACATTCAGCTCTGGTTCAGGTCTAGGATGAGTAGAGCACAACCTGGATCATCAAAGTAAATCATAATAGTAGAATTTTAAAGCTGGAAAAGGATTTTACCATTTAGTTCCAACTCCTCTTTTCACAAATGAGGAAAGTTAGAAGCCTAAAAAGTTAAAATGACTTGCTTGAAGTATTGCAAATTGAAAGATGCAGAGCTGGGATTAGAAGCCAGATCTAACTCTGAATTTGATGCTCTTTCCTCTCTGTTGCCCTTGTCTTGTTAGAAATGTTTTTATTCCTCCTAATGCAGACCATTCAACCATAATTGCTGAGCACTCAGGGACCAGAAAGTTGCAGCTAAGAGGAACACATTTAGGAAGGGATCCCCAGGTTTCTCATTTAGAACCACTGAGCCATAGAAAGTCAGTGTTGGGAGCAGCCTTAGAGATCACATTCCCTAATCCTTTCATTTTCAGAATGAAGCAGTTAAAGCTTTCTCAGTGTACAGTGATGTATTCAAAGTCAAAATACTTGTTACTTATGTTTTATTTTGTTTTGTTTTGTTTCTCAAAATTCTATACCCCCAAAACTCAGCAGATATTTACTTACAAGAGTGAGAGCCAGAAAGGAGTGGCAGGTCTGGGAGTTTGTAATGAGGTACCCAAAGATGATAAATGTTTTAGATTTTTTAAATAAAATTTGCATTGGAATTTTTGTTCTGGAAATTATGCTTTTCCTGTTTTTAAGGTTTACAAAGTACCTTTTTACCTTTTTTTTCTCACTTTTCTGGCAACTCAATTAGTCAGGTATTTAGCAAGTAGCATAATGTGTCAGGTACTTTGATAGCTACTAGGAATAACAAGGGTGGGGGGGAAGAGAACACCTGCCCCCTAGCAGTTTAAATTCTGTGATGGAGAAAGAAGCATAAAAGGCCAGACTGTACATAGATAATTATGATGTATTAAGTACAAAAAATATGCAAAGTCAAAACAAAGACATTTAAATATTTGAGATAGATTGTATTAACTGAGGGGAGTGGGATCCAGGAAAGCTTCCTTCTCTTAGCAGGAGAACTTTAAGGGCATTTAAAGTTTCCTTTTTAGTGTCCAAAAAAATTCCTTTTGGTAAGCAGGTGAAGTTAATCACTCCCTTCTTCCCCCCACTTCTCTCAGAATAATGTTTATAAAAGCATGAAATAAAATACAGTGGATTGTAAAAGAACATTTTATTATATATACTATATACAATTTTATTATATATTAATTATAAAGTTAATGTTTTTAAAGGCATAAAATAAAATACAGAGGATTATAAAGGAAACCAATTATATTGAAATAGTTATCAAAATATATTAAGGGGGAAAAAGCTCATGGGCCTCAGGTTATGAACCCTGAGGGATTCCAAGAAGTAGAAACAAAGAAAGAAAAGATTCTTAAAAGAAAATAACTATAGGTTCTTAATTTTCTTGATGTCAGTGTGCTACTTTGGCAGGCCAGTGAAACCTATAAGGTCTCAGAATAATGTTTTTATAGGTATAAAATAAAATATATAGGATTATAAAGCAAATCTATTATACTGAAATAGCTATCTCTGTGTGTATATACATACATATATGTACACATATATATGTTAAGAAAGGCACAAAAATACTGAAGAAACAACAAAATTAAATAAAAAATTAAAAAATGGGGGAAATGTGAATTGTTTCATTGGAAATTATCTAACCTAGAAGACAGATTGAGGAGAGATAACTTAAGAATTAGTGGATTACCTGAAAGCCATGATAATAAAAAGGACCTAGATATCATATTATATACATATACACATACATGTGTATGCGTGTGTATATATATATATACACACATATATATATATATATATATATATATATATATATATATATGGGGGGAGAGAGAGAGAGAGAGAGAGAGAGAGAGAGTTATGACCCCTTTGGGGAGTCTAAAGACAGATGCAAGGAAAGAGAAGATTCAGTTTTGAATGTATAATTTCTATGGCTCTCTGTGCTTGTTTTCTATTTTTCTGTCTGTCGGACTCTTTTTCTCTTCCCCTCTCCATGTCGCCATCTCCATCTTTCTCTTCCAATTTATGAAATTTCCTTCGGAGCAAACTTTTCATTCTCTTTACTTGAAACCGATGTTCAATCCAGTGTCAGCAGGGGCTTCCCCAGGATGTGACTGAGGCTTGTTGTTTCCACTTTGACTTGAGAACAGGTATGCTGACCTTTCAGTAGAAGAGCTGAGTGGATCTAGTGAAAACAAACCAAGAAAGCCAAATATTTTTGTATTTTCTGAAGCACAAACAACACAGACCCGAATGTGACCCGAGTCTGTAAGTCAGCAGTTTAATGCTTCAAGTAGGAGTTATCCTCGGGAGCACTGTAAATATATATGACTACACAGTGAATAGAATAAAAGAAACTGGCCTCACTACAAATCTAAAGTAGACAGCAGAATTGCAAGGAGAAATGCAGCTTGGCTACAGTCTCTAAGGAGCAAAAATGGGGGCTAGATACTGAAACTATGAAATAACCAGACATATTGAGATCCTAGACTTTGCTAATAGCTTTTCCTTTTGTCTGTTCCTTCCTTTTTTTTTCTTCCCTATTTCAACCCTATGCCAGAAGAAGAGGGGTGTAGGGAATGATGCTTAATTGAAAATGGAAATTCCTAATGTGGTTTAAATTCTCAGTAGATGAAGGAGTAGATCAGGAAAATTATACCTGTGTTTTCTGCTTCTAGCAAACCATAAAAGATGAATATACATTTTATGCAAGTCTCACTTTCTTCTAGGATCTGTGTAATATTATATGCTGTAAAAATGAGGAGGGAAAAGATTTTTTTCCTGAACCACCCAGCTGGAGTTCAGCAGGCCTCCTGGTGGAGAAACTTTAAAGTCAGCTAGTCTTCTTTGTTCAGAGATGGAAAGTCAATTCTGATCACTTTGATACCAGATCTATTCAACTGAGAGTAAAATGGTGGGGTGGTGAATTCTTTGACGAATTTAGATAGTGTATAATTCCCACATGGAAAATACAAATAGGAAACAAGGTTTTTCTTTCACATTTATCTAGGTGACTAAATAAAAAGAAGGCTCTGACATGTGAATTACTTAATTTTATTCACTATGTATTAGATAGCCAGCATAGTACCTGAGAAAGAGTACTGGTTTGAGTGTCAAGAAACCTAGATTAATCTCTCATATTTGACAATTATTATGAATGTCACCTTGGGGAAACCACTTAATGTCTTTTGATCTCCATTTCCCCCACCATAAAATGAAGTGTTTGAATTAGATGAATTCTATGAATCAAATGACCCTCTAACTAAAAATCCTGTGACCCTACTATGTACAACAAATTGGGGAGCAAAAGAATAAAAAGACATAGTCTCTACTCTCAAAGAATATGTATAGTGTAAAAGAAGAAATTGCAACGTAATAGGAGGTAATTATAAACTGGGATTCAGGAGACTAAAAACACCGATCAGTATGAGCTCTGCTTTGAACTTAATTAATGATAATTCCAACAGTTGTTTCCATCAAATGACCTTTAACTAGGGGAGGGTGGCAAAATGATGTATTATGGAAAGGATATTATTCATATAAAGATCAATGGTTTCAGTGTTTGTACACGTGCTTGATCCACGTACCATGGCAGCAGCCAGTGACCCCTGCCGTTGTTATTCATGTTGAATAAACAGAATGATGTAATGAATGTGGTGTGTTAAAAGAGTAAAGCTAGGTCTAAACCTGGGCAGTTAAACTGGACCCAGGGCAGAGTTCTAGTTTTTCTAGTTGCTTGTGGCTCATTAAAATGGTTCTTGGATAGGATGACCAGTGGTTCTATCCCCAGGATTCACATGTTGCTGTAGATATCGTAGGAGGAATTAGAATAATTTAAATCCAGTTTATGTCTACAGTATCTATTATTACATGGCATGGAAAAGTTCATGACCAATGTCATCCATCCTGATTCTTGACGAAATAACCGGGCTTCTTAAAACATAATTAAACTGATAGAAAATGTTCAGTTTGGTCAAAAGGTCAATATCCATAATTAATGGAAAATTATAGTGGTTTACAGCATGATATCCTTCTGAATTAGAAGTGATCATCCTAATTATTGTCATCAGGAGCTAAATGAAAGCCTAAGTAATCAGTAATGACTAGACATTTTTGGCAAATCACATATGCATATGTATGGTAAAAAAAAAGCTATGTTTCATCTTATTGGATGTAACTTAAATCCTTGCTAATTCATTTTGAAGATGTTTTAATAATATCTTTTGTTTTTTACATTGTAGCAGTTTGTGGATACAGTACCTTTACCCCTAGAACTGAACTATGTCTTGTAATAAAGAAAAGCAAGTGGGGGAAGATATTGGGATCTCATTTGACATCAAGATCCTATGCTCTTTTGTCTATCTGCTGAAATAGGAGAGTCATATTTCAATATCTGTCCTACAGGACAAGGACTGCTTATTGTAATTAGTTACAATTCATCTTCCTTGTAGTGTTATTTTCATTTAAATGCCTATAGCCATTGTGTATGTTGTCTTCCTGGTTTTATTGGTTTCATCCAATATTAGTTCAGGCAAATTTCCCATGTTTCTCTGAATTCCTCATATATTTTTATGAATTCCTCATTTTTATTGAATAATAATATTCCTTCATAATCATATACCACAATCAGTTCAGTTATTCTTCAATTTATGGCTATTCATTTTTTCCTCAAAAATGTTATGAATATTTTGGTAGACTTGGGGTCTTTCTGACTTTTTTTTTCTCTTTGTGTATTCATTATTTGAGATTTATTTAGCTAACTCTATGCTTTAGGAAAGGCACTTAATGTCTGTGAAGCTATTTCTCTATCCATAAAATAAAATCTACACTATATTTAAGATATCTTCTAAAGCTACCTCATGGGGTTATCATAAGAAAAGCCCTCTAAATATTAAGGAAGTTTGTAAATCTAAATTTCTTTCTCCTCTTCCTCCTCGTTCTTCTATTCCAAATTTTCACATTCCTGTTCAGGAGATATTCCTAGTGACAAATAGTTTTTTCCCCTTAATTCCCTTATTCAGTTTTTCATTGTTGAAAACTATCTTCCACTAATATCCTATTTCAAAGCTTAGTCATAGTGTGGGGGCAGCTAAGTGGTTCAGCAGTTAGAGTTCTGGGACTAGACTAAGGAAGACTCATCTTACTGAGTTCAAATCTGGCCTCAAATACGTATTAACTGTGTGACCTTGGGCAAATCACTTAAACCTGTTTGCTTCAGTTTTGGCATCTATGAAATGAGCTAGAGAAGGAAATAGCAAACACCTCCAGTATCTTTACCAGGAAACCCCCAAATGGGGTCATAAAGAATGAGATATGACTGAAAAAAATAAAGAACAACAACAAGACAACAAAAGTCAGAGTATAAAGGTGAACTGGGATTCTAAAAAGCTATGTCAGTGGATTATAGCAGGCTTTGTATAAGGTTCCAAAAATGTACTATGTGTGTCTGTTGTCTCCTTAATTTTGGAGAATTAGTTTGTTTTTGGTCCTAATGATTCACCAACTCAATTTGCCAAGATATCCAAGAGTTGGGGATGGTATTGTTGGTGAGCACACTCTCTCCATGAAATTATGAGATATAAAGCATTTAAATATTTAAGGCCAAAAACAAATTTCAGCTTAATATTTGAGTCTGAATATTGACACATATAATAACAATGGCCTTTTGCCAAAAGACCCTACAGTTCATCTAGACTACTCTACTACGCTATGGGTAGCTAATCACAAAGCCTAGAGAGGTCAAGAGACTTGACTAAGTCTTATATAAAGGGACAAGATTACGATCAGTAGGTCGTCAGACTCAGATCTCATAGCTTATTCCATTAGGTTAAACCACATGCATGAAGAAAATGCATCCATACTTATTTTTCACAACACTTATCCACAATTCATTGCAATTTATCCTCATGATAATCATATGAGGTAAGATAGAAATTATTATACCTATTTAATAGATAGGGAAACTGAGGCACCAAAATTGATTTGCTTAGAGATCCTACAATTTTAGTGGCATGGGAATAATTAAAACCCATGTCTCTTGATACCCAAACTCAGGTATAGTATGTCAATTCCCTTCCAGGCATTAAATTCCACTGCAATTATGACTAATCCATCAGTTTTATATTGTATCTGGATTTCTTTTTTTTCTTTCTTTTTTTCCTCTTCTTTTTACTTTTTTTCTCTTTTGATTCACTATAACCATTTCCACTAGGAACTAACCATCTCTGAAATACTTCAATTTTATTAATTATACTTATTGAGTAGGCTATAAGCACCTCAAGGAGACAGAGGCCATGATGTCTTACCCATCTTTTATCTTTTTCCATTGCATTGAAGGTCTTAGGTGCTTAGTAAATATTTATTGAATTGACCTAAAAGACAAGAACAAAAAACAAAAAACAAAAACCCAGTTTTAAGATTGTGTGATCTCCCTTTTGACCCAGCAATACCACTGCTAGAGCTGTATCCCAAAGAGATCATAAAAACAAGAAAAGGACCCACATGCACAAAACTATTTATAGCAGACCTTTGTGGCAAACAATTGGAAATTAAGGGGATGTCCATCAATTGGGGAATGACTGAACAATTTGTGGTATATTATGTAATGGAATGCTACTATGCTTTAAGAAATGATGAGCAAATGGAATTCAGAAAAACATGGAAAAAACTTATATGAACTGATATTTAGTGAAATGAACAGATCTAGAACATTGTACATAGTAACAATCGCATCCTGTGATCATTGTCTTTGAAAAACTTACCTCTTCTCAGCAATGCAAAGATGTAAGACAACTTCAAAAGACACATGATAGAAAATGCTATCCACATCCAGTAAAAGAACTTTGGAGACTGGGTGCAGATTGAAGCATGCTATTTTCTCTCCTTTTCTTTTGTTGTTTTGTTTTCTTTCTTCATTGTTGTGGTTCCTCCTATTAGTTCTAATTCTTCTTTATAGTACGACTAATGTAAAAGTATGTTTAATGTGAATGCATAAGTAGAGCTATATCAGGCTGTATGCCGTCTTGGAGGTGGGGGGAGAAAGGGGAAGAAAATTTAAAACTCAAGATCTTGTGGAAGTGAACATTGAAAACTAAAAATAAATAAATAAATTTTTGAAAGAAGGTTATGGGGGCAGAGTCAAGATGGCGGGGTAAAAACAGAACTTCTGTGGAGATCTGACTTCCACTTCCTCCAATTCATGTAAAAGGTGACTCTAAAGAAACTTTGGAGCTACAGAATCCCCAAAAGGACACAGAGAAGCTAACCTCCTGCTGAGAACAGCCCAGCAGGCCGGCAGGAAGAGGCCAGTGCAGTGCTCTGGAACCTGACCCTATCCCTGGGTTGGCTGGACGTTTTAGCCTCAGGGTGGGGCTGACCAACCACCAGATGGAGGGACTTCAGATCACCAACAGCTGTGGAAATTTCCAGAATTATCAACATATAGATGATAATGATAAAGTGAGAGGGTGGAGGTCCTGGGGTGTGCAATCAGCTTGCCAGAACATGTGGAGGCTTCAGAGAGGGCACCCAACTAATACCTTCAGCAGCTGAGAAATGGCAGAGATTTGGGACAAAGCTCCCCTGTCTGGTAGCAGAGTCCTACTATGGCAAAAAGCCACAAGTCAAGTAATTGAGTGGCAACATAAGCAAACAATGGAAGGAAAGCAAGCAGAGCAACCCAACTTTACATGCCTATTTTGGGGACAAAAAGGATCAAAGTATGGAACAGGACGAAGACAACAAAGTCAAATCTCCTGCACCAAAAGTTTCCAAGATAAATACAAGCTGGTAACAGACCATAGAGAAGCTTAAAAAGAATTTTGAAAACCAAATAAGAGAAGTAGAGGAGAAATTGGGAAGAGAAACGAGAATGTTGCAAGAAAATTATGAAATTTTTTGGGGGTGGTTAGGTGGCACAGTGAATAGAGCACTGGCCCTGAAATCAGGAGGACCTGAGTTCAAATCTGGCCTCAGACACTTAACACAAAAACTAGCTGTACGACATTGGGCAAGTCATTTAATCCCAATTGCCCTCCAAAAAGCAAAAAGAGGAAAAAAAAAAGAAAGAAAATTATGAAATGAGAGTCAACATCCTGACTGAAGAAAATAACAACTTAAAAAATAGACTAATTCAAATGCCAAAAGAGGCTCAAAAAGGCAATGAGAAGAATGCCTTAAAAAGCCAAATTTGCCATATGGAAAAAGAATCTCAAAAGCTTACTGAAGAGAATAATTTCTTCAGAATTACATTGGAGTAAATGGAAGCTAGTGACTATATGAGCAATCAAGATACTATTAAATAGATCCAAACAAATGAAAAAATAGAAGGCAATGGGAAGTATCTCATTGGGAAGACGACTGACCTGGAAAATAGATCCAGGAGAGATAATTTAAAAATTATTGGACTACCTGAAAGCCATGATCAAAGAGAGAATCTAGAAATCATCCTTCAAGAAATTCTCAAGTAAAACTGCCCTGATGAAAAAAAAAAAAACTGCCCTGATGTTTTAAAAGCAGAGGGCAACACAGAGGTTGAAAGAATCCACTAATCCCCTCCTGAAAAAAAATACCAAAAAGAAACTAGGAATATTATAACCAGGTTCCAGACTCGCCAGATCAAGGAGAAAATATTACAAGCAGCCAAGAAGAAGCTACTTGAATATTGTGGAAACACAATCAGGATAACACAGGTTGTGGCAATTTCTACATTGAAGGTTTGAAGGGCTTGGAATATGACATTCTGGAGGTCAAAGGAGCTGGGATTAAAACCAAGAATCACCTACCCAGTAAAACTGAGTATCACATTTCAGGGGAAAATATGGTCATTCAGTGGAATAGAGGACTTTGAAGCATTTTTGAGGAAAAAAACAAGAGCTGAATAGAAAATATGACCTTCAGATACAAGAAGCAAGAGAAGCATGAGAAGGTAAACCAGGAAAATAAATCATAAGGAACTTATCAAAGTTGGATTATTTACATCCCTATAAGGAAAAATGATAATTGTTACTGATGAAACTTTTCTCAGTATGAGAATAGTTGAAGGGAATATAAATGTGTGTATGTCTGTGTGTGTACACACACACACACACACACACACACACACACACACACACACATATATATATACACATATACATATACATATATACATACATATATATGTCTATATAGGAGGGTATATGGGCATATGAATATATATATATATATGAATATTTGTATATATGCATACAGGTATATATGGATAGAGGGCACAGGACCAATTTAATAGGAAGGGATGATACTTAAAAGGTGATATTAAGAGGCGATAGAGGAATATAATGAGAGGAGATGGGGAGAGACAGAATGGTGTAAATTATCTCATATAGAAGAGGCAAGGGAAAACTGTTACAATCGGGGGAAAATGGGAACACAAAAGGGAAGGGGTCATTCTTATTCTCATTGAATTAGGCTTAGGAAGGGAATGACATATACACCAAATAGGGTATCTTACCCTAAAGGAGAGTAGGGGGGAAGGGGATGACAGGGGGGATGACGGAAGGGAGGGCAGGCTGGGGTGGGAAGATGGAAGCACACACTTTTGAAAAGGGACAGGATCAAAGTAGAGAATAGAACAAGTGGCAGGTGGGATAGGAGGGAGGGAAATATGATCAATCTTTTACAATATATCCAGTATGTAAATGTTTTGCATTGCTACACATGCACAACCCATATTGAATTGTTTATCTCCCCAGTGAGGGTGTATGACAAGGGAAGAAGGGAATGATTGTTTAATTCAAAGTTTAAAAATCAAATGTTTAATATATACTATTATTAATATTATTTTACATGTAACTGGGAAATAAGACATACCGGCACTGGGGCATAGAGATCCACTGTGCCCTACTAGAAAGTCAGAGAGGGTATGGGAAAAGATATGGGAGAGAGCAGATTGGAGGAGGGGATATCCAGTGGGATAACTATTTTGGGGGTGGTTTGGGTAGTGGAAAAATGGGGAGAAAATTTGTAACTCAAAATCTTGTTGATGGACATGAATGATGTAAATTAGAATTTAATAAATCATTTTATTAAAAAAGAAAAGAAGAGGGTCATAAGGGAGAAGATTAAGGAAAATGGAGGTGATGGTCCATCTGAGGCATGTACTACTCACTGATTGGTGGGTTTTTGGCTAAGCTGGAGAACATCCAGGGGAGTCCAGCTTCCAGCTTGAGCCCTACACGATTTAGTTGAAGGTGCTGGGACTTGCTTAGAGTATACTCAGGGTTTTGTGCTAACTCTTTCTAGGTGTTTTCATTGCAAACACATAGCACAGGTACCAAATCTCTTCTGTGAGTCCCTGAGCAGGAGATCGTGGATTTAGAAGTAGCATTTCTCCCCCCAAAAGTGATTTTTATTTTGCTAAAGATAATGAAATATTCTTTTCATCAGGAGCATTCTCCACCAAAGAGTAATATTCTTCTTCCTGAAAGATTTGTTTTCACTGAACTATCTGCTATAGAAGGTGTTTACACGAAGGACTGATGAATCATTTGCAGATATATTTTGGATGGAATTGAATAGAGGACTACTGGGTGCTTTTCCATAGAGAAACTGGTGAATCCAAAGAAACAGACATGCATTTTGTGAATGGAGAATAAGGCTTAGGGGAGATACATTGCAATTGCAATTCATTTTTAAGATGACAACAGCAGAAGGAATAAGATCCTTTGTTAATGGCACTGTAGTGTTTCCTCCACTGCCTGAAATACAAGTTCCATAAATCAACATTTCAGTCAGTATGTGCACTTACTATTTGCTATGTAGGGTACTTTCTTTCTAAGAACCCATCTAAGGGACCTGATTTTGGCAGGCAAATGTTCAAAGCCAGGTTATGAAGCAGAAAAAGCATAAACTTTCTCTGGGCAGTTGATTTTATTAGAGAATGTTACAGTTTGAAGGACATATTTTTAAGAATGAGTCCACTTCTAGGAGCTAGAAATTGATGGAATATCCATCCGTAAGAGAATGCTGAACCAGTTGTGGTATATGATTGTGATGGAACACTATCATGCTATAAGAAAGGGGGGGGGCAGGATGCTTTCAGAAACACCTGGAAAGACTTACATGAACTGATGTGAAGTTCAATGAGGAGAACCTGGAGAACTGTACAAAGGAATAGCAATATTGAGCAATGATCTACTGAGAACGACTTAGCTATTCTTAGCAATACAATGAACAAAGACAATTCTGAAGGATTTATCATGTTGAAAAATGCTACTCCAGAGAAAGAACTGGTGGAGTCTGAATGCAGATGAAAGGAAAATGTTTATGTTATTTTTCTTTTTTTCTGTGTGTCTGTTTTCTTTTACCACACAATTAATATGTAAATATTATTGCATGTTTGTGCCTGTATAAGCTGCATCAATTTTTTGCCATCTCAGGAAGGGGGAGGAAAGAAGGAAAGGGACAGAATTTGGAACTCAAAATTTAAAAAAGTGCTAAAATTGATTTTTACCTGTAACTGAAAAAAATAAAGTATTTGAAATTTGGAAAAAAAGAAGGTTATAAGATCTTTGATCATAATTTATTTACTATTAACATCAATCTGATGATCACTTAAATAAATAGCTTTTACTATTATTTCTTATTATTAAAATGATAAGAGCTCTTCATGTTTGTTGTTGAATAATTGACTATCATCAACCCCATTGGAGTGCTCTCTTGTCTCAGGCATTCTTCACTAGATCCCTACCCTGCCATGATTTTAATTAGGCAAATATTAATTTCATACTACATAACATGCACTGTCCTAGGAGCTCGAAACACAAGAAAGAAATTTAAAAAGCAACTGTCAACGAATTTGCATTTTCTTGGGAGGTGAAGTGAGGGACACAAGATATACACAAGTAAAACAAGACAACTAGAGAGGGTAATAGCACTAAACACTATGATTATATGGAAATTCTTTACTGAAATAAGCTAGATCTTTTAAGAGTTTGAAGAAATAAGGGAAGACGTTCTAGGCAACGTTGCAAAAGTAAGAGGGTAGAGGGTAGAACGTAAATGTCAGGAAACAACAAATTAGCCATTTTGGCATAGAGTGAATAAGGACTTCTAATTTCACTTTAATATGAAATACATGTAAAAAGATGGGTAGGAACCAGGCAAAGTATGAAAGTATTTAAGTTCTAGGTTTAGGGATTTGCCTTTTATTCTAAAGGTCAGAGGGAGCTACTGAAGGTTTGGGGACAAATCAGTAACATTGACAGAATTGTTTTAGGAATATTAATTTGACAATTGCGTGAAAGAGGAATTAGCTAGTTGAGAGACTGGAAGCAAGTCAGTCAATTAGAAGATTGTTGAAATAGTCTAGGTGAGAGGTAATGAGGGCCTGAGCATCATTAAGGGAGTGGCTATAGGATAGAGAGGTGACAGCTGAGAGAAATGTTGTGAAGATAGAACTAACAAAAGTTGCTCATTGTCTATGAGAATGAAGGGGAAAGAAGAGTCAAGAATGGGAAGGAACCTTGGCAACTAGATGCATAATGGTGATCTCAAAAGAAATTGAAGTTTGGAGAATTAATGTGTTCAGAGAAGAAAGCAAAATGTTCTGTTTTATACAATTTGAGTCTGATATGCCAATGAAATATACAAGCTCAAATTCTTAACAGTCAGTAAGCCACAGACAGGGTCCTGAACCTCATTTTCTTCTCTGTTCATACTCCTTTTCTTGGCTAACTTATTAGCTGTCCAGGATTCAATTATTATCTCTGTGCAGATGATTCCCCTGTCTATGTAACTAGCATTATATGTGTAAGACTAAAAATTAAATCCTGGACATCTAATAAGTTAACTAAGAGAAAGAATAAGTACAAAGGGAATGAGGTTCAGGAGAAGGTTTGACAAACACTGATCCTGAGTACTTAGTAGATGACGTCTGGTTCAGCAAAGGAGGATGAGAAGTGATAGTCAGATACATAGAAGCTAGTAAAAACGGAGGAAGTTAAGAGTGTGTATTGTAGCAGGAGTGGTATCGGTCATGGTGCTGGTGGTGATGGTAATGTGTGTGTGTGTGTGTGTGTGTAAATGTATGTGTGTGCATATGTGTGTAAGTGTATGTGTATGCATATGTGTGAGTGTATGTGTATGCATATGTGTGTGAGTTTGTGTGTCTGTGTTTGTGTGTGTGTGTGTATGTATCAATGCTTCTATGTTGATCAGTAGGCTTGGACGTCCAGGAGGATACAGAGAATAAATTTTAAGTAATATATCTATATTCACTTCAATCTATTTCTATTTATATCTATATCTACATCTACATCAATTTATATATATACATATATATCACGTATATATATATATATATATATACATGTGTGTTTGTATCCCTAAGCCTCAGTTTCCTCAACTGTAAAATAAGATTCTATTTATGGTACCCTCCTGTATTTGAATAATAAATGATTCATTTAATAATAAATGTGAGCTTTTCTTATAGCTAGCCTATACTTTTTGACATTTCATTATCCAATGTAAAATAATAAACACCTAGACTCTGTATCATCTTTACCTGTTAATTCTATGGATCATAGACACACACAATGCATATACACACACAATGCATATATATGTGTATATATATATACACAAATGTATATTTGTCTCTGTGTGGATAGACAGATGGCTAGATGAATGGATGGAAGGATGGATGGATAGACAGACAGATAGATCTCGATAGATATCTCGAAATTCAACACAATGCATTGAGGTACAACAAATATGTGATAAGCATATCTTATATGGAAGTCATCATGGCAGGTATTGGAATAAAAGGATAATTTTCTGTTGTTTCTTGACCTCAAGGAGACTCTTCTGAAAAGAAGTAAAATCCCTCCTTTAATTGGAATCCTTCCTCAATACCTCTTAATTCTAGTGCCTTCTCTCTTTTATTTCCTATTTATCCTGTTTTTAGCTAACTTTGTGTAGATATGTTTTCATGTAGTCTTTCCCATTAGATTATGAATTTCTTGAGGGCAGGGACTGTCTTTTGTGTCTTTCTGTATCTTCAGTTCTTACCACAATACTGTCATATAGTAAATATATAATAAATGTTGGTTGATTTAGCAGACCCCTGCAGCTGTGTGCCCACACACTGAACTGTGTGGGAGTCCAGAACTCTGAATGTTAGGCATGCCCTTGCCATTGTGACTTCTGTACATCACTTCTCTTGGATAAACATCAGTTTCCACATCTGTAAAATAATTAGATTGGACTAGATGATATTTTCATCACAGAAAAGAATGATAAAAGTTTAGGGGACAAGTCAGTAAAAAACACCCTTTATTAATATAATCCACAGTAGAGAGAAATTGAATCAGAGAGAAAATGTGCCAATTAAGGGAACTCTCTGATTACAAACAACTTCTAGTCATCATAGCAGAAAATGACGAATTAAATATCAAGAGCAATAATGTTGGATTAGAAACTGTTGCTAAGTACAAGATAATAATGTTCCATCCATGGAGAGATAACAAGAGTGAGCAGTCTTAAAATACAGTCTTGCAAATTCATATTCCCTTTCTGTAACAGTGACAAGGACAAACACTGGCAAGGATAAGACTATGCTATAAAAGTCATAACACTGTAGTTTGAATTTTCAGTGGCATCCAGTATATTCCCTTCAAATTATAATGGTAAACTTTAGTCTTGTGGGAGGACTGGGATGGGGGTCCCCTAAATATAGAGAACTGAATGTGAATGATGAATCTGTACTGAAATGAAGGATATTCCTAAATGGCAGTCACTTATGAAAAGAGAATGAAAATCCCCAGGCCCTACTTCTTTTACCTCCACACTTTCTAATTTTCCTTCCAGCTTTCATATTCTCTATTTCTCTAGGAATGTCTTAATGTTTTTATATTGGATTGCCATGCAACAAGTATCCATTTATGCACCCATGAAATGGAGCAAAGTAGTCCAAGTTGGAGTTATTGGTTATGTGCTCTTAGACCCTGAGGAACAGCCCTTCAGAGATGTTTAGCAGTGTGAAGCATCCATTCAGTTCTCAGCCTTCCTTCCATACACTTCTTGGATTGATTTTAGTACATTTCCTCTGTCTTGGAGCAAAGCCCCGAGCTCTGGCTGCCTTCCGAAGTATGGGTGCTAAACAGAAAAGCTATTAGTCAAATTCCTCTAAGCTTCTCTTCCCCCTTAGGATCTTTAGAGTGCATCTTTAGGAAATTTATCACTCGGGTAAATTAGGATTATTTGAAATTGTTTGCCTATTCATGCTGAAGAAGCTTTTGAAAAGAAGAAAGGAAAGCATGATGAATATATAAAATAATTACAATAATAATAGCTTATATTTGCAGATGTTTGTTGAATTTTTTTTCAAAATGCTTAAAATAAAGAATATTATTTGATGTCCAGTCAATAAACATTTATTAAATGCCTACTATGTGCCAGGAACTGCAGTAACTTTGTAAGATAGGAACAATTATCACCTATATTACAGGGATAATGACATTGGGACTCAGGGAAATCAAGTGAATCTCAGGATTCTCTAATTTGTACCTAAGGTGAGTTTTATCTGCAGGTCTTTCTCACTCAGAGTCTAGATCTCTATTCTCTAGGCCACATTTCAGAAGTGAAAGGAGATGAAAAAAAAAAAGCTAGATAAAATAGCTCTTATCTTTGCTCTTTCACTTTTAAAAGTGAAGTTATCACATGTTAATAGTATAATGAAATGGGTCAGTTAGACACTGAGCATCTCTGGTTCAAAAATTGTTCTGATACCTAAGGAGGCTAGGTTACGTGCTCTTATTTCACATATGAATATCTTTCTAATAAATGTTTATTAGCAATAAGAGAACTGGAAGTGCTCCTACCCAGCTTCCCACTACCTTGTTCCCTCCAGTCCCCATTAGCTTCAAAAAAAAAAAAAAAAAAAAAAGAGGAAATCTGGTAACAGAAAGAGGACTGGATTTTAAGTCAGAGGACCCTAGAGCAAATCCTGGCTCTGTTACTTATTACCTTTGTGACCATTAACAAATCACTAAACCCCTTTGGGATTCAGTCCTACCATCTGTAAAATCAAGGGAATGAGACTAGATGACCTTTCAGGCATTTTCTAGCCCTGGATATATGATGGTAAGATAACTAAGAAGGTGAAGTAAGATGAGTGAATTTTGATAGATGTCATTTTGGGTGGAAAGTCTTCATTCCACTTCCCCACTTTTGAATGGCCATACACTTCTCCAAAAACGCTCCCTTTTTTCTTCTACATTTCTCCTTTCCTCTATCTCTTTCCTCTTTGTTTCTTAAAGCATCAACTGACTATAGAATGCAAGGTACTTGCAGGCAGGGAATTATTCCCCTTTGTCTTTGTGTGCCCCTGGTCCACGTATGACTTAAAGCAGGCTCTTGATTCAGTTGACTTAGTTGATGAATGTCAGAGCTGTACTAAGGGAAACATTTGGTGGAATTTCAGACAAAAGCAAAACAATGTTTCTTCCCTCTCTTCCTGTTTCAAACAGAACTCTATAGACCTGTCATTCATGGAGCTTATCTCCATTGCAGTATAACACTCCTAAGCACATGAATAGGGGACAAATAAAAAAAAAAAGTACTGAAGCTCTTCACTCAGACACAGCAAAATGTTACTGAAGGAACATGAATCCCTTAAGGTATGTGGAAATTCCAGGAGCTTGGAGACCTGCCCTACTTTCAAGGAGGGGATTGAAAAACTCTCAGCCCTGCACAAACCGTTAGAGGGCTGCTTTGCACAGGTGTACACATCTTGATTTCTGATCCAGGGATTGGGGAATCAGGCTCATTGTTCCCCATATACATTATTTCTATTATGATTTGTCACAGAGCATGACTTGTCCCTGGAGGGAATAGGAAAGCAGGAGCTGAACGACATGTGTAATAGACGGCTTTAATTAAAATAGTGTAATGCATACTTCGATGTTATTAACAAAAATACGAAATTGATTTGCTTTTGTAGATAATTGAATAAATTAAGGCTCAGGTTCTGTTATTCTATTGCTTAACCTTGCAACTTCAACTTCACTGGCATTTTAAAGTCCCCGGAATGTATTTACTTCCACTTTTTCCACGTGACACATTTTTTTTTCTCCTATGAAGGATTTGTCAGTAGGAAAGAAAAATCTACAGATAGATTGCATGGGGGGGGGGGCAAACCCCTTTAAAATTAGCATAGATCAAATTGCAAACATGAAACAGATTCCCAGATATCAGATATTGAATATGGAGGGATCTCATTTTGCAGCCAGAATTGTTCCCCTGTATCCCAGAACATCCTGCCTCCATTTTAGTCCTAGAAGCCAGGATAGCATTATGTATGACTTCAGGATAGCATTCCAGGGAGATGCTATTAAGATGCTATTAAGACTTCACATCCTTGGGGCGGCTAGGTGGCCGCAGTGAGTAAGAGCGCTGGCCTCGGAGTTGGGATGACCCGAGATCGGATCCGGCCTCAGAAAATGAGCACCCATACACAAATAATGACTGGCCGTGTAACCTTGAGCAAGTTATTTAACCCCAATTGCTTAAAAAAAAAAAAAAGACTACACATTCGTTGTCCATATCCATTAAACCAAGAGGTATATGTATACACATATGCATAACATACCCATTATGTACATGACACACAAATACACAATATATGTGTGCATGCATATCTGTGTGTATATATATATAAAACACTCAACATAAGTAAGCATTATATGTATGTAGATGAGTATTTAGTCCTTCTTATACACTGTATTATTTATACATACATGGATTCATGCACATGTATATATATGAAATAAAGAATAAAGATTGAAGATTGGGAGGCCAGCTGTCCATCAAAGTCCAATATCTCCCTAGAATGTTATTCTGAAGGTAATAAACACTAACATCATGTCTGCTGGGTCTATAATGGAGACAGGGTAGTTGTAGATACATGAGAATATCTCTGACTGCAAAAGTAAGACCCCCTCCATATTCAGCATTTGATAATTGATGTGCTTCATACAAAAATGTACACATGTATGTAATATATGTGTATAGTATACAAACATCTTTCACTTATTGTTTTAGGGGTTATCAATAAGGCAAAGAAGAATAAGACATGACTAAGGTTTCCGAGGATCTTTCAATGAAGCAAGGAACTTCAAATAGGTGTTCAAGTCCCTATTGTACAAAACATGTACTAAGTGCCATAAAAGACATACAAGGTGCCACTGGAGTTAGAAGGGGAGGGGATCTTTCTTCCGGCTAATGTGAGGAGGGAAGGTTTTAGGAAGGAAAGGAGCATTGTATGTGATGTAAGATTTCTACAGGTCATTATGGGGGGCTGGTGATTTTACAATTAGATCAGCATGGCAAAGAAGGCATGGAGATGAGGATGTAGAAAGTAAGTTAGCAAGTGCTGAATTGTCCAATCTGACTGCAGTATAAGGTCTGTATTGTGGAATTGTTGATGATTTGACTAGAAAAGTGGACTAGGCTACATCGTGTGGCAAAAGGAGGAGACTTTTTTTTCTTGTTTGTCCTTAGAAACACAATGCCAAGGGCTGCCTGGGACTTATCAGAGAGGTGTTCCTCAATTATATGTTTTCTCACCCCAACTGGATGTCATGATTTTTTCTTAATGTGAAAACTGTTTTGTCTCATGTTTTTCTGTCCTCTCAGGATTCTTGCATAGTGTCAGCACACAGGCAATCCTCAAATATTTTACAGGCTGAATGACCTTGGCCAGTGCTGGTTTTTCTGCAGCCTTGGGAGAAAAGTTAAATTAAACATTTAGCTGGGCCACTACCCCTGAATTGTCAAGATGCAGAACCAGCAACACTCAGTCCCATTTTATCCTGTCTCCAAATGATTGTTTCCCATGTGCAGTGACAGTCTTTCCTTTTTTTTTCCCTCAGTCCTCTCGGGTTGCATATAAGTGGAGCAGCCCTACTGAGGCATAGGAGAGGATAACCATGAATTTCAATCAGACCCTTGATCCTTCTCAGTGACTGAGAGTGAGCTGCAGGGCAGACTCTGAGCTGTTTGAGAGACAGGGGGCTATTACTGGCATGCACTTTGTAACCTGATGTTCTGTGGAGACAGCAATTGCACCAGCGACATAATTCCATTAGTTAATGAATACTTCAAGAATTAGTCCATCATAAAAATACATTTAAAAATTAACTGATCAATTATCTCTTCCCTTAATAGGCTTTCTTTCTGCCTTCCCTTTTTAATTTGGGTCATACTGCATCTGATTAACTTTTTTTTTTAGTTCAATAATTTCATGTTTATTTTAAAGAAAGCCTGGGAAAGAACAGACTAATACTCAGTTGAGTATCTATGTATCTATCTATCTATCTATCAGTATAGATAGATATATATTCCATTCACACTTTGAATCTAGTTGAAAGCAAAGATCACTGAATGTCAAGAGGGAGGTGGGAAATTGGGAAAGAATTTTTACATCCTGTGTCTCTGATAAAGGAATCATTTCTAAAATTTATAGAGAATTGAGCCAAATCTATATGAATACAAGTCACTCCCCAATTGATAAATGGTCAAAGGATATGAACAGGCACTTTTCAGAGAAAGAAATTAAAGATATCTATAAGCATATGAAGAAATGCTCTAAATCACTATTAATTAGAAAAATGCAAATCAAAACAACTCTGAGATACCATATCCCTCCAGTCAGATTGGCTAAGATGACAAAACAAGAAAGTGACAAATGCTGGAGAGGACGTGGACAAATTGGAACACTAATACATTGCTGGTGGAGTTGTGAACTTATCCAACCATTCTGGAGAGCAATCTGGAATTATGCCCAAAGGATTATAAATAATTTCATACCCTTTGACCCAGCCATACCAATTTTAGGGTTATATCCCAAAGAGATCATAGAAGTGGGAGGAAGACCCATATGTACAAAAATATTTTAGCAGCCCTTTTTGTGGTTGCAAAGAATTGGAAACTAAAGGGATGCCCTCAATTGGGGAATGGCTAAACAAGTTGTGGTATATGAATGTAATGGAATATTATTGTGCTATAAGAAATGAGGAGGTGGGGCGGCTAGGTGGCACAGTGAATAGAGCGCCGGCCCTGGAATCAGAAGGACCTGAGTTCGGAGCCGGCCTCGGACACCTAATCCGCACAAACAAAAACCTAGCCATGTAACCTTGGGCAAGTTACTTAACCCCAATTGCCCTAAAGGGGCGGCTAGGTGGCGCAGTGAGTAAGAGTGCCGGCCTCGGAGTTTGGATGACCCGAGATCAGATCCGGCCTCAGAAAATGAGCACCCACGCATAAATCAAATGACTAGCCGTGTAACCTTGAGCAAGTTACTTAACCCCAACTGCTTTAAAAAAAAAAAAAAGAAATGAGGAGGTGATGGATTTCACAATTACCTGGAGAGACTTATACAAACTGATGCTGAGCAAGAAGAGTAGAATCAGAAGAAATTTGTATACAATCACAGACATACCATATCTGTGATGACCAACTATGACAGACTGGACTCTTTTCAGCAATGCAGTGATATAAGTCAATCCCAAAAGACTCAAGAAAGTGAGAAATGCACCATCCAGAGATATAACTAGAAAGAACTGAACCTGAACCTGATGGAAGCAAACTAAATGATATTTTTCTTTTCGTTGTTTGGTTTTTTTCTTCCTTACCATCTATCATCCCACCTAGTACAATACGCCTTTGTAATTGGAATAATGTCTAATATGAATGCATTAGCAGATCTTATACTGGCTGTCGTGGGGGGAGGGGGGCGGGAAGGAAAGGAAATTTGAAAATCAAGGAACTATGGAATTAAATCTTGTTAACTGAAACTAAACTAATAAATTTAAAAAAAAAGATCACTGGATGACAAAACACTAGTCTTGGATTCTACACCCTACTAAGTCACTTAGTAGTTATGTAACCTGAGATTAACCTCTCTCTGGTTCAGTCTTATCTGTCAAATAAAGATCACACTATCCACTATTCCTACCTAGCTACATTCTTACTTCTTATCCTTGTGAAAATACTGACTTTTTAAACATCAGCTAGAAATCAAGGCAATCTGGAGCAAAGATGTGGATTATAAAACAGTCATCATCAAAATGACACTGCTTAAAAGACAGAGAAGTGAATAAGTGGAATAGAGGAGCTACAGAATACATAATAGGTAATATCCATAGTAACCTATTGTTTAGTAAATGCAAAGATCCCAGTTGTGGAGACAAGAAATCAGTATTTGACAAAAACTGCTAGAAAACTAGAAAGCAGCTTAGGAGAAACTAGGCATAACCCTACATCTCATATCATATACCAAGATAAGATTACAATGGTGTTATGATTTTGACACAAAGAATAATAGCATAAGTAAATTAGGGGAGCATGAAAAAAATTACCTTTCAGATCTATGGCTAAATGAAGAATTTGTGACCAAACAAGAGCTAGAGAACATTATGGGATGTCAAATTTTGATTATTTTGATTACATTAAAATATTTTATGCACACAGAGCCTATGTAGCTGAGATTAAAAGAGAAAAAGAAAAGTGGGAGGGTGGATTACAGCAAGATTTTTTTTCTGATAAAGGCCTTATTTCTCATATGTATAGATAATTGAATAAAATTTATAAGAATACGAGTCATTCCTCAACTGATAAATGATCAAAGGATAGGAACAAGTAATTTTCAAATGAAAAAATCAAAGTTAACTATAGTCATATAAATTGCTCTAAATCTCTATTAATTAGAGAAATGCAAATTAAAATAATTCAGGTATCATCTTATACTTATCAAATTGGCTAATATTACAGAAAAAGAAAATAATATATATTGGAGGGAATGTAAGAAAATTGGGACACTAATGAACTATTGGAGTTGTGAACTAATCCAGTCATTCTGGAAAACAACTTGGAACTATGCTCAAAGGGCTATAAAACTGTTCAGACTCCATTACTCAGCAATACCAATACTAGATCTGTATTCCAAAGACATTGAAAAAAGGAAGAAAAAATCCTATATGTACAAAAATACTTATAAGCTCTTTTGTAGTGGCAAAGAATTGGAAATTGAGGCAATGCCCATCAATTGAGGAATGACTGGACAAGTTGTGCTGTATGATTATGATGTAACAGCATTACCCTATAAGAAATGATGAGCAGGATGCATTCAGAAATCCTAGAAAGACTTACATGAACTGATAGAAAGTGAAGTGAGCACAAACAGGAGAACATTGTACACAGTAACAGAAACATTGTAAGATGATCAGTTGTGAATGACTTAGCTGTCCAAAAATAATATAAAAATAATTAAAAAAAAACAAAAATAAAAAGAAACAGTTCATCCAACACAGTATCAAAAAGTAAAGGAAGATTCAAAATTTATGAAGTGGTGGTTGAATAAAGTCCACAACCTATTATGATAGAGCCTTCCAGCATCTGTCATGCATTCTCATTTGTTAGCTTAGCATGTGTACAAATGTTATAAACTTGAAGAATAGTCTATAACAGGAAGGCTGGACTCAATCATTGGTCTCAGGATCTGAGTGACATATCCTATTCATCAAGCTAATCATCCAAGTGCCCTTTTGTTTTCAACATATATGCATCCAATAGGTTGTCAAGGTGCTCTTTGGTCAGTGCAGGTCAGGCAGGAAAAAAAAAGATCCAAGGCAATTTTTGAAGAAGTTATGATGAAAAATACTATTCACCTCCAGACAAAGAAGTGATAGAGTCTGAATATTTTTTAAACAAATGCTTTATTAATTTCTGGTTTACATCATTCATTTCTGCCAGATTTTGAGTTACAATTTTTTCCTAAACCTCTTAAATTTTCCCCTACCCACCAAGCCAGAATAGCAGCACCACAAGTTATCCTCTCATCCAATCTGCTCTTTCCCATGTCTTGTCCCATACCCTCTTCAACTTTACCATTAGGGCAAGGTGAATCTCTGTGCCCCAATGCCAGCACATCTTATCTCTCAATTACATGCAAAATAGTATTAATAATAGTATTTATATATATTTGAAACATTTAATTTTAAAACTTTGAATTTCAGATCCATTCCCTTCCTCCCTTGTCACCCACTCCCTTTGGGAAGATAAGCAATTCAGTATGTGTTGTACTTATATAGCTATGCAAAACATTACCATAGCAGATATATTGTAAATGACTGCTTATATTTCCCTCCCACCCATCCCAACCCCCCACCTGGTCCATTCCCTATTTTAATCCTGTCCCTCTTTGAAAGTGGATACTTCCAACCTACCCTCTCCCCAGAATGCCCTCCCTAGCATCAGCCTCTCTCTCATCCCCCTGCTCCCTACTCTCCTGCAGGGTGACATATCCCATTCTCTCCCTGAGCCAAATTCAATGAGAATATGGTTTTGCCTTTTTGCCTTCCTGTTCTTCCCCTCCCCTGCAACCACTTCCCCTTGCTTCTTCTACATGAGAGAATTTACCCCACCCTGTCTCTCCCCATCTCCTCTTGCCACATTCCTCTCTCACCCCTTAACTTCACCCCTTAAGTATCACCCCTTCCCACCAAATTCAACCTGTGCCCTCTATCCATGTATACCCGTAAACATATATACACACATTCACATATCTATTCATATGCCCATATACCCTTCTTCAATTATTTTCATAATAAGAAAGGTATCATCAGTCACAGTTATTGTTTTTCCATGTAGGAATGTAAATAGTTCAACCTTAATAAGTTCCTTTTGCTTTCTTTTCCCTGATTACCTTCTCTAGCATCTCTTGCTTCTTGTGTCAGAATGTCAAATTTTCTATTCAACTCTGGTTTTTTTCATCAAGAATGCTTGAAAGTCCTCTATTCCACTGAATTACCATATTTTCTCCTGAAACAAAATACTCAGTTTTGCTGGGTAGGTGATTCTTGGTTTTAATCCCAGCTCTTTTGACCTCTGGAATATCATATTCCATGCCCTTCAATCCCTCAGTGTAGAAGCTGCCAGGTCCTGGGCTATTCTGATTGTGTTTCCAAAATATTGAAATTGTTTCTTCCTGGCTGCTTGTAGTATTTTCTCCTTGATCTGGGGATTCTGGAACCTGGCTATAATATTCCTAGGAGTTTTCTTTTTGGGATCTTTTTCAGGAGGGGATCTGTGGATTCGTTCAACCTCTGTTTTGGACTCTGGGTCTAAAACATCAGGGCAATTTTCCTTGAGTATTTCATGAAGGGTGATTTCTAGGTTCTTTCTTTGATCATGGCTTTCAGGTAGTCCAATAATTTTTAAATTATCTCTCCTGGATCTATTTTCCAGGTCAGTGGTTTCTCCCATGAGATATTTCACATTGCCTTCTATTCCTTCATTTGTTTGAATCTGTTTAACAGCATCTTGATTTCTCATAAAGTCATTAGCTTCCATTTGCTCCAGTCTAACTCTGAAGGAATGAATCTCCTCAGTGAGCTTTTGAGATTCTTTTTCCATCTGGCAAATTTGGCTTTTTAAGGCATTCTTCTCCTGATTGCCCTTTTGAGCCTCCTTTGCCATTTGAGTTAGTCTATTTTTTAAGGTGTTATTTTCCTCAGTCAGGCTGTTGACTCTCATTTCATACTTTTCCTGCATCCTTCTCATTTCTCTTCCCAATTTTTTCCCCATTTCTCTTCTTTGGTTTTTAAAATCCTTCTTAAGGTCCTCTATGGCTTATAATGCGGTCATATATATTTTTTTCTTTTTGGAGGGCAATTGGGGTTAAGGAACTTTCCCAAGGTCACATGGCTAGGTTTTTGTTTGTGTGTGTTGAGTGTCTGAGGTTGGATCCCAACTCAGGTCCTCCTGACTCCAGGGCCAGTGCTCTACTCACTGTGCCACCTAGCTGTCCGTAACCCACTCATATTTTCATCTGGGTCTTTTGTTGCAGGATTTCTGACCCGACAGTCCTCCTCCTGTTCCATGCTTCAATCCTCTTTTCCCCCAAAATAGGAGTCTAATGTTGATTTTTTTCTGTTTATTTTGTTTCCTTTGCCTAGGCATCTTGCCACTCAATTACTTGACTTTTGGGCTTGTTGCCACAGTAGGGCTCTGCCACCAGACAGGGGAGCTTCCATCCCAAACGTTAGGGTCTTCACAACTTCCGGAGGTATTAGTTGGGTGGCCTCTGTTTAGCCTCCATACGCTCTGGCAAGCTGGATACCCACCCCACCACCTTCACCCCAGACTGCAATCCATATCTGCAATCCAAAGCAAGAGTGCCTACCCCTCAAGACTGATTGCTGGATCCACCTACAGTTTGCAGGCCAGGAGCTGAAGCTGCAATTGAAGCTGCAAAATGGCGTCTGTGCTGCTTCTCCTTAGCTGCTTCTGGCCCCCAGGGGAAAAAGCCTGACAAAGTGAGAGGTTAGTGCCCTTTGTCCTAGGCATATCTGCGTTGATAATTCCAGAATAGCCACAGCTGCTGGTGTTCTGGGGTGCCTCCAGCAGGCTGTTGGCCTGGCTGCCCTGGGGCTAAAACTGCACTCCCAGAGTGTTGCGATGGCTGTTTCCTGCATGGCTGCTGGGCTGTCCTCAGCAGGAGGTTAGCTTCTCTGTGTTGTTCTGTGGGTGCTAGAGTTCCAGAAGTTGTTCAGAGTACACCTTTTACATGGTTTCGAAGTCGTGTGGGGGAGAACAACCTTGGAAGTGCTGTTTCTACTCTGCCATATTGGCTCTGCCCCCAGAGTCTGAATATTTTTATTTTTATTTTCTTCATTTTTTATGGTTATCTTATCTTTGTTTTCTTTCAGAACATGATTAACATGGAAATATGTTTTGCATGACAGCATGTATATAATGTATACCAAATTACCTGCTTTCTCAAGTTGGGAGAAGTGAGAGAGGGAGAGAAAGAATTTGAAGCTTATTTCAAAAAAAATATTTAAATTGTTTTTATATGTATTTAAAAATAAAATATTTAATTTTAGAAGTAAAAAAGAAGGAAAGATGGAGGCAAAGGTACACTTTTGTTAGTATTTTGTTAAAGTTACTTATCAAAAGCATAATAGAGAACCTACTAAGCTTAGAGTCAGGAAATTGTACTTTGATGAGGAAAATTTATCTAATCTCCTTATAACTCAGGCAACTCCCTAGAAATTATCTACTAAAATAAGTCTTATACCCCGGCATCATTTTTTGCAAACAAATTAATAATAGCATTTCCAATTTTATGTAAGAGCTCTGTATTGGTTTGTTGGATTATGTTGAAGCTCTTAAGTTCAGAATTGAAAAAAATAAAATTAAAGCTACTCTGTCATTATCTAGCCATGCACTAGTAGCAGTAGGTGCAGTAAACAAGAACAACTAGGGTAGCCCTGGTCTTGTTTGTCCAAGCTGATATTTGCATTACTTCTTCTTGTTGGTAGAATAGCCATTCCTTCTTCAAAGCCTTCAGCTAAGGAGAATCAAAGGGTTTCTCTTCTATGCTTAGTGGACTTCTGTTCCTTGTGGAAGAAAGAAAATGTTTTCTCCTGTCTAGTCATCAAGAAGTCTCCACTTCTAGACCAGTTATCAAAGTCAATGAAGGTAATGGATCCATATTCAAGCAAAGATCATTCACCAGAAAAGTAGGGGAGAATGAAAAGTGAAAATGTCAGCAACGTGGAGGGGGGTTTGTGGCACATATGTCAATGAGGGACCTCAGCCACTTCACAGGAGGGTTTCAAATGGAGCTCATGTGTACTTTTAGGTCCTTAATTGATCTTGCATGGTAGAAGAGGAAGTAAACCACAAAAACTCTCCTAGAGGGCTCTCCCATATTTGTCTAACTGAAGGTGAGTTAGGCTTTTGCATTATGAATCTTTGATCATTATTATCCTCTCACTCTCCATGTAAAACCAACAATAATCCTTGGGCATCACTGAGTGGGAGCCTACTGGAAAGTTCGGGACTTGTACAGGAAGGAATAGTATAGAGAATTAGTTTATTGATAAAAGAGCCATAACTGGGCTGTGGGAGGTCAGACACAGCAATAACAAAATTAGAGTGGATAGAGGTGATCTAAAAGAGTTGAAAAAGGAGGGGGGAATAAGCATTTACATTGCACTTACAATGTACCAGAGAGTATGCTAAGTATTTTAAATATGATCTCTCATTTGATCCTCATAATAACTCTAAGAGTCAAGTGCTATTACTTTCCCAATTTTACAGCTGAGGAAACTGAGGCAGACAGGAATGACTTTCTCAGGTTCCACAGCTAGCATCTGAGGCAGAATTTGAACTCAGATATTCCTGATTTCAAACCCATCACTCTATCCACTATTAATAGAGCTAATGTCATTGCTTTACAATGTCAAGGAAATTGTCTGTCTGGGTTAGAGATAAACCAAAGGAGATTTATTAAATAAACAAACAAACAAACAAATAAATAAAAAACTTTCAGAAAAGTGAACTAACTGGCTATATAGATAGCTGTATCAACAAGGTGCCTACAGATATTGGATTGATTGGCAAAAGAGAAATTAAATCCAGAAAGGTATTCAGGAGGCATCTGATTAGAGATTGTCATCAATGTGTGGGAGATTGATGAGGTCATTTGTAGAGGAGGTACATAGAAAAAGAGGGAAAAAATGCAGGACAGAAATAAGCAGTTTGGTTTGGTTGTGGCTGATATAGCAGACAGGAAGAGAAGAGAAGATAGTAGATTAGGCATTTGATTTGAAGTCAGAAAGACCTGAATTCAAATCCTGCCTCTGGCACTTACTGGCAATGTGATCATTGTAACTTTGCCACTTTGAGCATCATACACAGGTGTGCATGCATGCATGTGCATGTGCACGCACATGCACACACACACACACACACACACACACACACACAAAGAGAAAGAGAAGAAGAGATAGTAAGATGTTTCAATGCCAAACCTAAATCCTAGAGATGCAATATGAATATGTCTGGAGAATAAGAATTCCCCCATAGAAAGTAATCCTTGCCTTGTTAGTAGACTGGGTCTAATTTTTTTTGTTTATTGGTATGTGTGTGTGTGTGTGTGTGTGTGTGTGTCCTCATCACACAAATAAAGATTATAACCCATCAATGACTTTCCATCCTATTTGATTTTTTTTGTCATTGTCTTGTACAGATCCTCCATAGAAAATCTACCATTATATTGAAGGTAACCTAGTATAATGAATAGAGTGTTGGAGTTGGCCTTAGGAAGAGGTGGGGTCAAATTTCATTTTTAACATTTAGCTATATGATTGTGGGTGATTCACTTGATCTCCTAGCAACTTTCTAAAGTGACAGGTTGTCAATTGACAGTAGTGGAGACCCTTTCCATTCCACTAATGAAGTCACAGCTTTACAAACCTCCCAGAGTGTCAACTTTAAGGCTAAAATAAAAAAAAAATAGAAGTAAAGTACACATGTGTGTTATTACCGAGTCTTCTCATATTTCATAAGAATGAAGGCAACTTTGGTCTCCCATCCCTTTACTCTAACCCTCACTAAATCACCTACACATTTCCTTTTTTCAATCATTCAGTCTTTGATAATGACTTTATACAAGCATTCATAATAGCAACCATTAGGTTCCAGACACTCATTGCACTAAGCACGTAAAATCATTATTTGATTTGGTCTTCACAACTACCCTGTTATGGTCTATTATTATTTCCATTATTCAGTTGTGCCTAAGGCAAACTGAGGTTAAGTGACTTGATCAGAGTCACACAGCTAGTGAGTATCTGAGGCTAGATTTGAATTCAGGTCTTCTTGAATACAGTGTTCTATCCACTGTGGCATCTAGCTTTATATGAGGAAGAAGAGGTAGGGAAATAAGTAGGTTATAGAAAAGTAAACTTAATTATATATAAAACAAAGTTGTCAATTTTCAATTCCATATTACCTTGTAACAAGGATAATGACTTTCCTTTTATCTTCCTCAAAACTGGTCTTCTATCATTTTCACAGTGATTCCACTCAAAATACATTTTGAAAATAATGTTCAGGGGTCTCACAGAACATGTCATTAGATTAACATGAATATGTCTTTGACAAAGGTATATCTAATCTATGGGAGATAATAGGGAAAAAAACCCTACATTTTAAAAATGTTTTACTCTATAATTATTTAAGAAGAAAGAACAAATTTCCCTACAGTTGTATTTTGTTCTATTCTTTGAGGTTCCTATCTCCATATAGCATTTCTTATGTTATATAAAGTGTTAAATAGATACAATTCTATCATATAGACATACTCTAGAGCTATGTCCATATCAGTCTTTAAAAAGATTCACTGGAGCAAAGTAGGTCAGTCCATTTCACCACTGCAATTTTTATCACTTGCAGCTAAGGTGATATAGCTCCATTCTATATGAATGATCACATAAAAACATCATAACCACCAATTATCTAGATGATTGACAGAAAATAAAAACACTTTGAATTTAATTTTACTCGATCTCAAAATAATGCTGGCAAAATAAATGCTTTTGCCTGAAATATCAAAGTAACTAAATCTCAAAGTATAATATTTTGGCCTCCTTTATGTAGAAACAGCCATTACCTCAGATTTCCCCTATAAGTAGAGGACACCATGGAAACCATCCCCAAAATATATATACAAAGGAGGGACAGAGTATATTAAATTTTCCTTTGGTTTGCCATCTGATATATGTTTTATTGTTGCTTTTGTGTACTTTTTTAAATGGTCTAATTATCATTTTAAAAAATAAATATCTTCAAAGTGTGCTAATTTCATGAAGTTTTTTGAGATAAGGATTGGGAGAAAATGTTCCAAAGTTTTTCCTGACACAGTCTCACAATATCACATTTAGGATACATCAAATTTTCTAGTCATTCTGGTTTAGTCTGTCTATGAGTCTCTCTCCTCTGTCCTTCTTCTCCTTCCCCACCTCCCCCCCCCCTCTCTCTTTCTCTCTCCTTCCTTCCCTTCACCCCCCCCCCCATCTTATTGGGCTACATATCCAATATGGTCTCTTCTAGCTTTGAAATACGGTGATTTTCTGATTCCATATTAACAAAAGGAGAAAAATCTGTATAGTATTATAAACACACACACAATATCCAACTATATATTAGAATGTTTAGATTTGGAAATGCAATAGGCAAATACAGCCACACTGTTTAACATCATTACTGGTTCATGAAAAAAAATTAAGCAAAACATTGTTAAAGAGGTCTCTTAGTTCTAAAGGAACAGAGTTAAGGGGAATGGAGAAAGAGTCAGTGGGAATAGAGAGTACTGAGTTGTTGGGGTAGAGGGAAGGAAGCAGGAATCAGAGCTATCCTGGCATGGAGCCAAAGAACATTAAAGCTGGATTTTAGATTTTATGGTAGTGTGAGTCTTAGTTTCTTAACAATGTTATTCTAATGACCACAGTAATGTAAAGGAAAACAACACTAGTTGTCAGAACTCTGCTCAATGCCCTGATTATTGTGGCTTCAATTAAGCATACTTCCCTCTTAATGGAGAGATGCTCGTCAATGAGTGTGGAATTAGGAATACATTATCAGCTCTGACCAATGTGTTCACTGTATCACTTATGTGTATATTTCCTTTGTTAAAGAATAATATTACAGAACAAGGGCTTTTAGAATGTAGTAGTTTTGTAAAAATGCATCAATTTCTTATTTTTAAAAATTAAACAAATGCTTTATTAATTTCGGGTTTACATCATTCATTTCCACCAGATTTTGAGTTACAATTTTTTCCCCACTTTTCCCCTACCCACCACCCCAGAAAAGCAGTACCATAAGATATACCCTCATCTAATCTGCTCCCCCCATGTCTTCTCCCATACCCCTTTCAACTCTACCATAAGGGCAAGGTGAATCTCTGTGCTCCAATGCCTGCACATCTTATCTCCCAATTACATGCAAAATAGTATTAATAATAGTATTTATATATATTTGAAACATCTAATTTTAAAACTTTGAATTTCAGATCCATTCCCTTCCTCCTTTGCCACCCACTCCCTTTGGGAAGATAAACAATTCAGTATGTGCTGTACTTATATAGATATGCAAAACATTACCATAGTAGATATATTGTAAATGACTGCTTATATTTCCCTCCCACCCATCCCAACCCCCCACCTGGTCCATTCCCTATTTTGGTCCTGTCCCTCTTTGAAAGTGGATACTTCCAACCTGCCCTCTCCCCAGAATGCCCTCCCCGGCATCAGCCCCTCTCTCATCCCCCTGCTCACTACTCTCCTGCAGGGTGACATATTCCATTCTCTCCCTGAGCCAAAGTCAATGAGAATATGGTTTTGCCTTTTTGCCTTCCTGTTCTTCCCCTCCCCTGCAACCACTTCCTCTTGCTTCTTCTACATGAGAGAATTTACCCCACCCTGTCTCTCCCCATCTCCTCTTGCCACATTCCTCTCTCACCTCTTAACTTTACCCCTTAAGTATCACCCCTTCCCACCAAATTCAACCTGTGCCCTCTATCCATGTATACCCGTAAACATATATACACACATTCACATATCTATTCATATGCCCATATACCCTTCTTCAATTATTTTCATAATAAGAAAGGTATCATCAGTCACAGTTATTGTTTTTCCATGTAGGAATGTAAATAGTTCAACTTTAATAAGTCCCTTTTGCTTTCTTTTCCCTGATTAACTTCTCTAGCATATCTTGCTTCTTGTGTCAGAATGTCAAATTTTCTATTCAACTCTGGTTTTTTTCATCAAGAATGCTTGAAAGTCCTCTATTCCACTGAATTACCATATTTTCCCCTGAAACAAAATACTCAGTTTTGCTGGGTAGGTGATTCTTGGTTTTAATCCCAGCTCTTTTGACCTCTGGAATATCATATTCCATGCCCTTCAATCCCTCAGTGTAGAAGCTGCCAGGTCCTGGGCTATTCTGATTGTGTTTCCAAAATATTGAAATTGTTTCTTCCTGGCTGCTTGTAGTATTTTCTCCTTGATCTGGGGATTCTGGAACCTGGCTATAATATTCCTAGGAGTTTTCTTTTTGGGATCTTTTTCAGGAGGGGATCTGTGGATTCGTTCAACCTCTGTTTTGGACTCTGGGTCTAAAACATCAGGGCAATTTTCCTTGAGTATTTCATGAAGGGTGATTTCTAGGTTCTTTCTTTGATCATGGCTTTCAGGTAGTCCAATAATTTTTAAATTATCTCTCCTGGATCTATTTTCCAGGTCAGTGGTTTCTCCCATGAGATATTTCACATTGCCTTCTATTCCTTCATTTGTTTGAATCTGTTTAACAGCATCTTGATTTCTCATAAAGTCATTAGCTTCCATTTGCTCCAGTCTAACTCTGAAGGAATGCATCTCCTCAGTGAGCTTTTGAGATTCTTTTTCCATCTGGCAAATTTGGCTTTTCAAGGCATTCTTCTCCTAATTGCCCTTTTGAGCCTCCTTTGCCATTTGAGTTAGTCTATTTTTTAAGGTGTTATTTCCCTCAGTCAGGCTGTTGACTCTCATTTCATACTTTTCCTGCATCCTTCTCATTTCTCTTCCCAATTTTTCCCCCACTTCTCTTATTTGTTTTTTAAAATCCTTCTTAAGGTCCTCTTTGGCCTTTAACCCGCTTATATTTTCATTTGGGGCTTTTGTTGCAGGATTTCTGACCTCACAGTCTTCCTCCTGTTCTGTGCTTCGATCCTCTTTGCCCCCACAGTAGGAGTCTAATGTTGAATTTTTCTGTTTATTTTGTTTCCTTTGCCTAGGAATATTGCCACTTAATTACTTGACTTTTGGGCTTGTTGCCAGAGTAGGACTCTGCCACCAGACAGGGGAGCTTCAATCCCAAATGTTGGGGTTTTCACAACTGCTGGAGTTATTAGTTGGGTGGCCTCTGTGAAGCCTCCACACACTCTGGCTAGCTGGATACCCACCCCAAGACCTCCACCCCAGACCACAATCCAGATCCAGGGAGATTAAAGCAAGAGTTATTCTGCCCCAACACTGATTCCTGGATCCCCCTACAGTTCGCAGGCCAGGAGCTGAAGCTGTGACTGAAGTTGCAAAATGGCATCTGTGCTTTGTCTCTTCAACCACTTCTCGTCCCCAAGGGAAGAATCCTACACGCTCCCCAAATACTGGTCCCAAAGTCCATAGGGCTCTAACCTCTCACTTTGTCCTAGGCATGTCTATGTTGATAATTCTGGGATCACCACAGCTGCTGTTGTTCTGAGGTCCCTCCAGTTAGCTGCTGGCCTGTCCACCCTGGGGCTAAAACTGCGACCCAGGTGGGCCTGGGCTAGGCTCCCAGAGCACTGCGCTGTTGGTTCTCAGCATTCTGTGATGGCTGTTCTCTGCAGGGCTGCCGGGCTGTCCTCAATGAGAGGTTAGCTTCTCTGTGTTGTTCTGTCGGTGCTGGAGCTCCAGAAATTGTTCAGAGTCCATCTTTTACATTGTTTGGAAGTGATGTGGGCTGGAGTGCTGTGGAAGTGCTGTTTCTACTCTGCCATCTTGGCTCCTGTCTCATCAATTTCTTTATTTTAATATTAATGTGATTTTTAAAAAGAAACATTTATTAAGCACCTACATCACATAACTGTGCACTAGACACTCATGAAACAAAGATACAAATAAAATGGTCCCTGTCTTCATGTAGTTTACATTCTATTGAGAAGATACACTAAGTATGTCGAGAAGCCACCAACCCAGAATCACATAGCTGGAAATTGTAGAGCCAGAATTTAAATGTAGAACCTCAAATTTTCTCTATATCAATTGTGTGGTTTATTGTTTCTTTCTGGGCAGGTCACTTTCACTTCCCAGGGCTTGGTTTCTTATGTTTCTAGACATAGCAACCCAAACGATTATCTATTAAAACTAGTATATATTTTGGCACTTTGGTATCCCCATAATTGCTCTCTATTCTTTCATTTAGAAAGAATGAAATCATGCTTTTTGCTGCCATTTTTCATGTACTATGGTAAATGCCCCTCTCTCTCACCCTTTACTATTAAAGTTCAGTTCAATAAGTGGGGATAATAGGAAAGCATGAATTCTTCTCCTCTCACCCATACTGAGTGCTCCAGGGGAAATAACTTGGGCATGATGTTAGATTAAATGGATACCTATTCTTTTGTATGTTTTAATTTCAGGTATATTTGATAGATCTCTGATTTTCACCCATACATAGAAACATAATCTCAGATTTGAAAGGAACCTCCCAAGTCATGTAATCTAACCCATATCTGAACATGAATCTTCTATAAGAGGTAGCCAGATATGCAGTGGATAGAGCACTGTGTCTGATTGTAGCCCAGAAAAATTGAGTTCAAATCAGATTTCAAGTACTTAATTAGCTACATGACATTGGGTAAAGTACTTAACCTCTTTTTGCTTCATTGTCCTTTTCTATAAAATGGGGATAATAATAGCACTTCCTTCAAACCATTTTAGTAAGGATATAAATGAGCTAATATCTGTTAAATGCTTAGCAAAGTGCCTGGAATATAGAAGATACTATTTAATTTTATTTTCTTCAGTATCTCCAAAAAACATCCTCCTGCATTTGGGTGAAGATTTCATACAGTAGGAAACCCATTCTGTCTCATGGTAAGCTATACCACATTAGGGCCATTCTAACAATTAGGAGAGTCTTTCCCCACACCCCACCCCTCAACCCTTACACCGTTGCAAATTTTCCCCATTATTACTACCTAGTTCCACCTAGTCCCTTACATGTTGAAAAAGATCCCCATTAAGTTTCCTCTTCTCCAGGTTAAACATTCCCTTGCCCTTTTACCATTATTTATTTGGTATAGTTAAAGGCTTCACAAAATCTTGGTTGTCTTCCTTCATACTCTTTTTTAAATGGAAATATTATTTTTCCCAATTATATGCAAAGATAGTTTTTAACTTTCATTTGTAAGATTTTGATTTTGAACTCCAAATTTTATCCTTTCCCCCAAAGACAGCAAGCAGTCTGATATAGTTTATATATATATATATATGTATATATGTATATATGTATATATATGTATATATGTGTATATATATGTATATATATATGCAATTGTGTTAAACATATTTTCATATTCAGCATGTGAAAGAAGAAAGAGAAGAAAAGGGAAAAACATTTAAAAAGTAGAAATAGTATACTTCAATCCTCTAACAGCAAGCACCCTAGCATACCCAGGATTAGGTTCTTTGATCTGCTTTTCTAAAGGAAAGCAACTCAAAAAGGCTTAACAATCTTACTTTAATCAAATATAGGTATCATTCACTTTGCTCAGGGAAAAAAGTCACCACCCTGAACTTCAGAAAATACAAACAGAAATTACAAGCAGACAAAAAATACAGAAAAAATAACACAATTCAGTAGACCAACAGACAGGGCTTCTAGATGTCTGACCATTACATACATACAGTCTTAGTTACCCGAGAGAGAAGCACCAATATCTAGGTTTTCAAAGCTGGGGGGACTCAATAGCTTCCCAGAGTCTCACCTGGCCAAATCACACAACTCTTCCCATGAGTGAGCTCTAAAGCAAAACCTCACCTCAGAGAGTATATATAGCCTTCTCCAGGGTCAGAGAACATCACAACCTTCATGACCCATTGCCTAATTACTAAGTAACAAAAGGTGTGGGCTTTTCTGAAAAACAAACCTTCCCCAAGTAAGCTTCTCTTTTTGGGCTCCAGGTGAGGTCCATTAAGGGACAGAGAAGATCTTCAAATTCCCTAGGCAAGATCTTCAAATTTCCTTACTATTACAAATCCATATTAAGATTCCATCATTTCTTTTTCTAGATGTGGATAGCACTTTCCATCATGAGTCTTTTGGAATTGTTTTTGATCATTGTGTTGTTGAGAAGAGTTAAGTTTATCAGTTGGTCATCTAACAATGTTGATGTTACTCTGTACAATATTCTCCTGGTTCTGCTTACTTCACTCAATATCAGTTCATATACCTCTTTGCAGGTTCTTTGCAGGTTTTTCTGAAATTCACCAGCTTATCATTTCTTATAGCACAATAGCATCCCATTACATTCATATACCATAATTTGTACAGTCTTTCCATAACTAAAAGGCATCCCCTCAATTTTTAGATATTTGCCACCACAAAAAGAACTGCTATGAATATTTTTGTATATGTAGGTTCTTTTCCCCTTTTTTAAAATGCTCTATTTGGAATACAGACCTAGTAATGATCAAAAGGTATGCAAAGTTTGCCAATTAGGTATAGTTCTAAATTATCTTCCAGAATGCTTGGATCAATTCACATGTTCACCACAACTCATTGCTGTCCCAATTTTCCTATATTTTTCTCCAAAATTTGTCATTTTCCATTTTTGTCATATTAGTGAATTTGACAGGTGTGAGGTACCGCCTCAGAGTTGTTTTAATTGGCTTTTCTCTAATCAATAGTGTTTTAGGGCATTTTTTATATGACTATAGATAGATTTAATTTCCTCATCTGAAAACTGTTTCTTCATATCCTTTGACTATCAACTGGGAAATAACTTGTATTCTTATAAATTTGACTCAGTTTTCTATATATTTGAGAAATTACACCTATATCAGAAATACTTGCTATAAAATTTGTTTCCCAGATTTCTGCTTTCCTTCTAATCTTGGTTGCATTGGTTTCATTTGTGCAAAAGCTTTTTAATTTAATATAGTCAAAATGACCCATTTTGCATTTCATAATTCCTTCACACCCTTTTGAGTTTTACAACATTCTTCCAAAACAATACACATTGAAAGGTGAATCATCCTCTAATCAGGGCACAGAACTTGAGACATTAAATTACCTCCTGCATTTTGAACATTATTCCTCTCCTAAATGAACTGATTGAATTAATTCTCTTCAGCTATCATACTATACTAGTCACCCACTTATGGCTTCCTATAATTCCTATAATGGAAATCAGTTTTCTACTTCTTGTCTTAAGTTTATATCTCAATGTCTTAACATTGAGATACAAAATGACTATGATATCCTTCCATAAGGGAATGGTCATGCCAAGAGAAGAATGAGAACCAAGATGGTGCACAACAAAGAACCATCTGAGGGAGCATAGTGATGTTACCTAGATTTATATATCAAGGAACTAGTAGTTTATCAATGGGCCAAATATTCCCACTGCCAAATGAAACCCACTTGTACTTACAGCCTAAGAAAGATTAAGTGACTTTCTATGGACACGCTGATAAATAAAAGGGTATACAATTAATAAGTGGGCCCACACTAATCAATATCAGATTCAGGATTCACACCCATATCTTTGACTCCAAGTCCATCATTCTGGAGACTTTCCCACTACCCTTGTGCAAAACTATATATCTATTTTTTTTTCAAATTAAATTGAAGGAGATAGAGAACCATTTTCCTATCCTGCATATATAACCTTAAAAGTTGCCATGGTGAAATTCCATAAATGTCTTATCATAATGGGTGCGCAAAGGAATGACCTTAGCATAAGGGAAGATTCACTAGTCAGATACTCAGATTACTTCATGTTTCCTCTGTGTACTGAAGGACATGCACTATTGGGGATAATTTAGAATTTAGGGACAATTTAGAATTTCCGAATTATTGCCAGGTAATTGTTCTGTCATTTGTATCTCCAAAAAATGTCCTCATTGCAACTCTCATTAGAAGATACCTTTGAATTTTGTCATCAGGCAATACTTCCTCGTTGTTGACTGTAATGAAGATAATGGCAATTTGTGATGGTAGCAATTTTTGCTCAATAGATTATAATTTTATCAAGCTAATCAGAAAGAAAAAACTTGGTCTGTCCTTCTGGAGATTCTCTCCTTTTTTTTTTTCTCCCTAGTACCTCATTTGTAATTTTCTATTAAGCTATGGCATTTTATGCTTCAGAGAAGAATGGGAGCGCTGATATTTGGATGGTATCATTTTCTATCATTTCATTTCAATTGAGCTCATTTTCACAAGCTCTGAATAATATCGCTTTTAATATGTGTGTTACCTTACACTTGTTTCTCAGTTCAGGGTAGTTGCTTTTGGATCCTTGCAGTAGAGTAAAATTGAATGTTTCATTTCCCCTGATTTCCTGCTCTGGGAATATAGGAGAAAAAAAAAGACGAAATGAGGAGGGGAACCATTTTGACTGCTTTTGACAGAATACGACTTAGACTAGCAGCAAACCCTAAGTTAATATGACTATTCAAGATGACTTTTATAAGACGATTTCCATTTAATATCGTTCTGGCAGGCAGAATTCAGTCAGTAGGGTATTCCTGGAAACCCTAAATAGTTGTTTCCTCCCCTTTCTCCATTCACTAGCTTTTTAACCATAAAACCAGACGTCTATTTAAAAAAAATAAAATTGAGGCAATAGCAATTGTGCTAATAAGGGCTCATATTTACAAAGTGTTTTCAGTTCACAAAACACTTTTCCTCCGTTAACCTTGTGAGTTAGGTAGGACAAATATTGTTATTCCCAATTTATGAGAAAACTGGGAAACTGAGACAGGGTTTATTTAGTGACTTGTTCTGTCACATAACTTGTAAATGACTAAGGAAGAACTTGGGTCCACATCTCTTGAATTAGAGTCTAATGTTCTTCCTCCTTATACAATTCCTGCCTCTAATTCAAACAAATAGCCAATTCTCTAGGGATTTGTGAAGGGATTGGGTAGGATTCAATTCACTTATTAGGTATAATATGGAAAAGAAAGAGGGGGAATGGCAGTTGTGACTATTTTTAAACCCCACTGGTGAAAGAGTACTAAATTTAGCTTGGAGAATTGAACTCGGAATGATGAACCAAAGTTCAGATAATTCACTTTTTCATTTGAAACCTGTGTGACCCTCAACAGGTCATTTATCCTTTCTGTGTCTCAGTTGTTTTATATATAAAAAGAGGAGAACAGACTAAATAACCTCTAAAGTCCCTCCTAGATCTAGGTGTTCTGTACGGTCTAATTCAGCAGTGATCTAACTCAAAAATTACTTTATCTACTCTACCACTACACAGAACAATGATTGTCCAATTTCTTCTGGGGACACCTTCCATTATTGGGGAACTCACTATTTCCTGGGGTAGTCTATTCCACTTTTAGATGGGGATATTCATTATGCATTTTCTCCCCAAAGCTAAAATTTGCTTTTGTAACTTCTAACCATTCCTTATATTCCTAGGGTCAAATACAATCGTCCAACAAGGGCAATTCAAATACACAAAGACAGCTGTTGGTCACTTTATAATTTACTCCCCACATAAATACCAACACATTCCTTCAACCACCTCATGTCATGGTCTACAATTATTTCACCAATCTGTTTGCCCTCTTCCAAATTCATGCTGAGATATCAGCATGTCTCTCTGAAGAGGTAGTACCAAAGAATAGTTACAATGCTCCAGATATGCTTTGCCTCAGGTAGAGTACTGGAGACAAAACTTTCCTTAATGCAGCCTTAATGGGGAGATATGCTAGTAAGTAACGGCAAGCACTCTCACTCTCTCTCTCTCTCTCTCTCTCTCTCTCTCTCTCTCCATATTCATATAGTATACATATATAAATATACATATATATGTACCCACACAAATAAACACATTATATATACATATATGCATATGTCTATACGTATATCTGTTATTTATACACAGATTATATATATATATATATATATATATATGTTTAAATTTAAATTGAATTACTGTCATTTTCTCTATCACTTTTTTTTTTAAGTTTAGTCAATCAACAAAAAATAAACAAGCCCAGATTAGTGTTGGCTGTTTTCTGAGGTGTAAATACTCTCATTGGAAATTTAACAATTGACTCTGGAGCTTATTTAATCTAGCACACCCTCAAACTATATTATGAATGGCATGGCACAGAGGACAAAGACAAGACCTTAGAATGAGAAAGACCAATACTTGGTTCTAATTTTTTTTTTTAACCAAACATTGGCTTTTTGACAGCAGGCATGTCATTTAATTTTTTCAGTGCCTCAGGTAGCTCTGTAAGACTACACCTCTTTAAGTTGTCTGTTTTCCTCTGCCCCAGTAGAGGATGTTTCCGTAAAAGGGGTTCCCTAAAGTGAAAGAATCACAAGTCCAGAAAAACTCTCCACCACCACCAGCCCCCTCCACCTCAGCTCTGCCCCCCCTGAAATAAAAGGAGGGGGAGAGAGAGAGAGAGAGAGAGAGAGAGAGAGAGAGAGAGAGAGATTATTGAACTCTTTTGGCTATCAAGTCACTCTATCATTGATTCATACTAAACAAACTCCTCACCAACACCCCCAACTCCCAATTCTTTCATATATTAACTGTTGTCTACTCATATATCTTCCACCCAATACTTGTCCATTTGATTAATTAAGTCCAAGTGTAACATTTTATAGTTAATATGTGTTAAATTCATTTTATTAGGTTTGTCCAGTTTTCCTACTTTTATGTGTTCTTTTGCTTCCTGATGCTGTCACCCAGTATCAGCTATCTCTGTCAGATTCTTCAGCAAATGGACAAGAATCTTATCTCTACCTTAATCTAAGTTAGGAATAAAAATTAAAAATAAGACATGTCTAAGCCCTTTGATATCCTACTAGATAAGTTTCCCCATGTTTACATAAATCTACTTCCCAAGCCTAGCCAGCAGAACTTTTATAGGACAGTTGATTCAATGCCTTCCACCTCTGTGGGTTTTCTAGCTAATTATATCTAACCTCCCCCCCCCCACCCTTTTGTGATTTTCCTTGCAATGTTCTTTTTTCATTCTCCTGCCATTCCAAAGGAAAGAAGGAAAATTGATTTTCCTCTCGTCTTGGGAAACCAGTTTTTACCTTGAGATCCCCATATTCTCTTCCTCCCCTCTGGGAGAACTTCCTCTGTTTTATCTCGACACCTATAATATTGATTTACTAATGAGGGACTAGTATTTTTTCCCCAAAAAAATCATTCCTTTTGTCTACTTTCCTTGGGATTTCCTAATTGCAAATTGTCCTTATAATTTCTCTGTCTTTCTGATATGCCTCAGATAGTGAATGAGGGTTTTTGAGATGAAAAAAAGAACAACTGGGCTTCCTCATCTCACATTTAAGGCCCTATCTTACCATAGTCATGTAAAACAAAACAAAACAAAACATTTCTTTTTGTATTTAATTGATTTAGCACCATAACTTTCTGCCACTGATATGTTGGATTCACTGTTGACCTCTGCGTTCTTTGAAGGAATAATTCACACTTTCACCTTTTATTGAAATCAGTTTTTTTTCTTTGCTGCTCAGGCTCTATTTTGTAGAATCATGTTCTGTTCATGTGATAGCTAATCTTTCTTGTTCTTAAAAATATCATTCTGATTTTCCTTTGAGTTACCGACACCATGAGTGTAATCTCATGCTATTCTGATTAGTTTTTAGTGAAAGAGAAGGATTTTCTCCTTGATATGTTCAATCTTTGTATTTTGATAATTGATTTATGAAGTCTGCCTAAAATGTTCATTGGTCTCTTCCTGCAGCTCTTGTTCTTCTTGTTTTCTCTGTCTTTGCCTTTTTCTCTTTTCTATTCTCTTCTTCTTTTCAATTTATTTTCTTTTCTATTTCTATCTGTGGTATCCTATTTATAAACCAGCTTCATATTGTCAATGACTTTCTTATTGATGATTTAGCGCTCTAGTAACCTTTTCCCAGTCCTTGTTTCCTGTCTTCTATTTTCTCAGACCAACAGAATTGTCTTTCCAGGTTTGAGGATGACCAGTTGTGATATTAATAAAGAGAGACACTGATTTATCACCTAAGTTTTGCCTATTTACCTTTATCGGTTCTCTTTTATGCCCCTACTTCCTTTCTGAAGACTTTTTTTTAAAATAAATTTTATGCTTATTTTTAGTTTACAACATTGCTTTCCACAAGATTTTGAATTACAAAATTTCTCCCCATCTGTCCCCTACCCAACACCTCAGAACAGCAATCTCACTGAATACCCCCTCCCCGAATCTGCTCTCTCTTATATCCTCCCCCATATCCCCTCTGACTCTCCAGTATGGCAAGATGGATCTCCATATCCCAGTGCCTGTATATCTTACTTCCCAGTGCATGTAAAATATATACATACATACATATACATATGCATATACATATATATATATATATTTAAACATTTGAGTTTAAAACTTTGAATTCCAGATTCTTTCCCTTTCTCTGTCATCACCCATCCTCACAGGGAAGATAAGCAATTCAATATAGCTTGTACAAATGTAACTATACAAAAAATTTTCATAGTAGATATATTGTGAAAGACTGACTATATTTCCCTCCATCCTGTCACAACCCCAATTGTTCTATTTTTCACTTTGACCCTGTTCCTTTTCAAAAGTGTGTGTTTCTAACTACCCTCCCCCCCAATATGACCTTCCTTCTATCACCCCCCCCCCCTTATCCCCTTCCCCCTGCAATTTCCTGTAGGGTAAGATACACAATTTAGAGTGTATACTATTCCCCCTTAAGGCAAATTCAATGAGAGTAAGGTTGATCTGTTCCCTTTTGCCTTCCTGTTCTTCCCCTCCATTGTAACAGTTTAGATAATTTACGCTATTCTGTCTCTCCCTATCTCCTTTCATTATATTCTTCTCTCACCTCTCAATTTTATTTTTTTAAATATCATCCCTTCTTATTCAATTAATCCTGTGCCCTCTGTCTATGTCTACACAAACTAACATGTGTATTCATACGCACATATAACCTCCTATATAGATATATATGTATGTGTGTGTACATATATATACACACACATTTATATTCCCTTTGATTATCCTCATACTGAGAAAAGTTTCATAAGTTACAATTATTGTTTTTCCATGTAGAAATGTAATAGTTCAACTTTGATAAGTTCCTTATGATTTCTTGTCCCTGTTTACCTTCTCATGCTTCTCTTGCTTCTTGTATCTAAATGTCACATTTTCTATTCAACTCTGGTTTTTCATCAAGAATGCTTGAAAGTACTCTATTTCATTCAATGATCATATTTTCCCCTGGAACATTGTACTGAGTTTTGCTGGGTAGGTGATTCTTGGCTTTAATCCTAACTCCTTTGACCTTTGGAATATCATATTCTCCAAGCCCTTTGATACAGTAATGTAGAAGCTGCTAGATCTTGTGTTATCCTGATTGTATTTCCACAATATTAAAATTGTTTCTTCTTGGCTGCTTGTAATATTTTCTCCTTGATCTGGGAACTCCTGAACCTGGCTATAATATTTCTAAGAATTTTCTTTTTGGAATCTTTTTCAAGAGGTGGTCAATGAATTCTTCCAATTTCTATTTTGCCCACTGATTCCAAAATATCAGGGTAATTTTCCTTGAGAATTTCTTGAAGGATGATTTCTAAGTTCTTTTTTTGATCATGACTTTCAAGTAGTTCAATAATTTTTAAATTATCTCTCCTGGATCTAAAAACCCCAGGTAAGTGCTTTTTTCTAATGAGATATTTCACATTGCCTTCTATTTTTTCATTTGTTTGGATCTGTTTACTAGTATCTTGATTTCTCATAAAGTCATTACCTTCAATCTAATTCTGTAGGAATTACTTTCTTCAGTGGGCTTTTGAAATTCTTTCTTTGTTTCATCTGGCAAATTTGGCTTTTTAAGGCATTCTTCTCCTCATTAGCCTTTTGGGCTTCTTTTGCCATTTGAGTTAATCTATTTTTAAGGTGTTATTTTCTTCAGTTAAGTTGTTGACTCTCTTTTTATTATTTTCTTGCATCATTCTCTTTTCTCTTCCCACTTTTTCCTCCACTTCTCTTACTTGGTTTTCAAAATCATTTTTGAGCTACTTTATGGCCTGTAACGAGTTCATATTTTTCTTGGAAGCTTTTTGGTGCTGGAATTCTGATTTTGTTGTCTCCCTCCCATTACATGCTTTGATCTTTTTTGTCCCCAATAAAGGAATCTAAGGTTTGATTGCTTCCTTTGCTTGCTCATGTTGCCATTCAATTACTTGACTTTTGAGTTTTTTGCCACAGTAGAACTCTGCTTCCAGAGAGGAAAGCTTTGTCCCAAAACGTCTCGGGTTTTTGCAGATGTTGGAGCTGTAAGTTGGGTGCCCTCTTTGAAGCTTCCTCAAGCTCTGGCACTTGGTCACACAACCCAGGACCTCCCCGAAAGACAGTGATCCAGATCAAACAGTTTAAAGCAAGAGGGATTATCCCTCAGAATGGTTGCTTGGTCCCCCTACAATCTGCAGGTCAGGAGCTCTGAATCAGCCATGTGGTGGTGGCTATATGGCTGCAGCACCTCTGACACTTCTGGCCTTCTCTACCAGGGGTAGAGCCCAGACTGCAGTCCTGGAACCCCTGTTCCCAAAGTCCACACTGACCTTTTACTTTGCCTTTGTCATTTATGGGTTGATATTTTTGGAAACTCTGATAGCTGCTGGTGATCCACTCTCCTGAAATCCCTCCAGCTGCTGCTGTTTGGGGCTGCCCTGGGGCTAAACCATGGGCTCATGTGGGGCTGGGCTTGACTCCTAGCACACTGCGATGGACCCTTCCTGCCAGCCTGCCAGGTTGCCTTCACTGGGAGATTTGTTTCTCTGTTACTTTGTGGGTTCTGTATCTCAAAAGTTTGTTTATTCAGATTTTATAGGTATTTGAAGTGGTTATTGGGGAAACTCACAGAGTTTTCCTGCTTCTATGCCACTATTTTGGCTCTTCCCCCCAAGACTTATTTTCTTTAGCCCTTAGGCTCACTCCTGAGACCTGGTCATGAAGAGGTTAGAAGATAGTGGCCAAAGATAATGTATGACACTTCTGTAATTTTCTCCTCCACTTCCACTATTGCTAGCTATTTCATTCTTCCTATGTTGTATTAACTAGATTTAAGCATCTCTTACCTTCTCATTTTTACTCTCCTTTAAAATTCTGTCTCTCTGGCTCTACCATCTTTAATAGATATTCTCTTTTCTCCTTTTCCAATTTGAAAGATGGTAAAATCTTTTGGCTGTATTATAGATGGGAACCTGAAATGTAATCTGGATGGCAACTCAGCAAAGGGGATGTGGAAGGAGCAATTAGGCAGGTAGGAAGAAAACCAAGATAGAGTTGTGTAATACAAGTCCAAGGCCCTGGATTATACTCTCATTCAATGTCACTGTACCTACATTTGACTAGGGGCAATTTTATCATAGCTGTATGGATTGGAAGAGAATTCTGAGTTTCAGGACAGTGATCACCCCAGAGAAAAAGCAGTCTCTAAAGAAGGAAGTGACTCATTGCACCATTAACACTATACTATAACAGTCCTAATATGCTGAGTACTAGGGATACAAATAGCAAATTCTCAAAGAGCTTACATTCCACTGGAAATGCTAAGGGAAACATTTAGTAGACTCTAGAAATTATAGAAAGATAGTTAACCATATCATTTTTCGAGAGTCCCTTAATTTCTATTATAAGCATTGATAAAAAGATGTTTTTTTTTTATTTTTTCCCATATTTTACCCTTGCCAGATGCATAATTTTCCTTTCAGTTAGAAAAAGGTTCAAAGAGAACAAAGAGATCATAAGAATCTGGCAAAGTAAGTAGGTGGTACAAAATACAGTGTCTTTCCACCCATGGGTGTTCAATTATTTTTCTTGGTTGGTGACAATGATGGCAATCTTCTTATATCTTAAAAATGACAAATTACATTTTTGAAAAAGCAGAACACTGGAAAAACCTTCCGCCCAGTCAGAATCTCTGAAGTTCACTGCATGAATGACAACAAATCTCTAGGGAGTTTTGGATAAAACTCAAAAAATCTGTTTTCTCATTTTCTCCATGGTGCCCAAGAGATTTTGTAGAATCCTAGAGTGAAAGAGGAAAATCACTTCCTTCTATCCATCCCTTAGTCTCTGGTTACTCAGTGTGGGGAAAGAGAGGAAAGAGATTCTTTGTACCTCTATTTGTCAATGGAAGACTTGCCTCTCTGAGGTTTCCAAAACCACATTCCCCAATAGAGTAGGAAGATTTAGGCAAATGGAGCCAAACCACATATTACTAAATTTTATTCATGCCAAGGGAAGAGGCTGCTGGGTTATGAATAGCCAGCAATGATGTGCTTAGTATATGGGATTATGTTATTTCTACAGCTTTTTATAAAATATTTTAAAAATACATGTCATTTATAGGAACATTTCAAACTTATCATTCTGTATTCATTATATATAATAATTGAAGCATATTATATCTAGAAAGAGCTTGTAGATGTGCTTTATAAAACATAATGCAGTGAAAATGAATTCAAAGTGTTGGATTTTAACATATTGACCTCAGTATTAAAAAAAAAAAAAGGTGCTGAAATCTTCCCTGAGTCCCCTTAGGCATACCTTTCTTGTACATGGATGTGGTTATACCAAGGATCAAACCGTATCTTCTGAGAGTGATATAGAGTGTTTCCTTCCCATTTTAACACAGGAGGCTTATAATGTGGGTGGGAAAGCTTCTAATGGGGTTCTGTGGTTCCCTATTACTGAAAATAAAAGTATCCAACAGCAGGTATATAGGCTATGGAAAATAGCATTAATAAACTTTAAAGTGTGTTTCCTTCGACAAGCTTTACTGTCTTCATATTTAAAGTGTATTAAGTCAGCTGTCAAGCCCAACACTGCAGTTCAATTTCACAGGGATGTTGATTAGCCAAACTCATTCATAATAATAATTCCTTACATTCCATTGAAACTCACCGAGTTTCACCCCTTTGCTCCAGCCATTTTGTTCTAATAAAGGAATCAGAATATCTACTGGATCTGCGCCTAGAAAGAAAATGAAGACAGGCACTGGACAAAGAATAAACAAACCGAACAAGCCAATTAGTGGCTTAGAACAGTCTTGTAAACATCCTTTTGGTTACTGGCCTAAATCAAGAGAGCTACTGTGATTTGGGTGATTTAACATTTCTGGTTTTGGGAGCCTTATCTCATGGGCACAGAAACAGATATCTCCTTGGACCCTCTAGTTCTGAACTTCAGCTTGATTCCCTGTCTCTCACTCCTCCTTCCACTAGTCTATATCCCCAGGGGTTCATTCAGTGAGACAGAACTTCCTACTTCCAAGTATGGGGTCTGGAAAACATAGTATGCTAGCAACAAAGAGGAAGTTTGGAAAGGAGAACCAATGCACTGTGAGTTCTTCTGTAGGAACTCTGAAGATCTTGGTGATTTACATTTCCTGTCTTATCTTTCCTATTAAGGATGGTTTAACCATTATCTGTCAGCAAAAAATTACTCTATTTTTAGTATGTGCCACTGTACCAAAGCACTATGATGAGCCTTAAGTACAAAAAGAAAGGTAATATCCCCTTTTCTCAGGGAGCTTACATTCTCCTTGAGAATAAGGGAGCCCATTGATATGGGACTTTCTCCTCATTGTGGGGAAGGGGGGACAAACCATGCCCTGAATCTGTGTGAGGGGCAGGGCAGAGTTGGTGAGAGTATGTGACAAAGCTTTTCTCTCTTCACTCTTAGGAGTATCTTCAGTTCCAACCTTCTAATCTCTTTGGGTGCTTCTGGCTTACAATTTCAAGAGAGAAGATAGACATGGCTAACCCCATTTCAAGTTGCTGAAGAGAAAATTAAGGTCTGGGAAGAAGCCAAAAGAGGAAGAGCTGACAGGCTCCACCTTGCCACAATCCCCAGTTTTCTGCACTGGAGTCTTTTGCAATCTTCCTTTTGGGTGAGATCTTGGACTCTTTCTCTTCATTGAGCTGCATTATTTTACCCCCAGTAGGAGAGCCCCTTCATTCTTCCTTGCCTGGTATATGCTCTCCTCTGATTTCTGTTTTGCTGTAATTTAGATATTTGGATTTCTTGCTATGTGTGTTCATCAGAGAGCTAGTTTTTGATAGATAGGGAATCAAGTCTTGTATATAGAACTTGGGGCCCTGCTTCTCCCATTAATGAAACATTAATGAAGCTATCTTGAATCTGAAAATCAAATCTCTAGAATAATAATATCTAAAAGAGCAGATGGATAGAAATCCAGCCCAGTAGCCCACCCCTAAGGAAAGAAGGGTGGCCAAACTTCTGGCCCCATATGTGCTTCCCCTCTTAGCAGGAATTATTGTCTTTTGGAGAAGAGGAAAAGAAAACCAGTAGAGATGTGTGTTCCTTCTCCTTTTGAGCAACACAATGACTTCCCCAAGCTACATATAAGGGACAGTACTCACTACAATTCTAATGGAACATTCCTGAATGAAAAATTCAGGGATTCTTAACTTAAGGTCAATGAACATGTATTTTGCGCTTTAAAAATATTTTGATAACTATCAATGTAATTAGTTTCCTTTGTAGATATGTAATCCAAAATGTTTTATTTATGCATTTAAAAACTTCATTCTGAAAAGGAAAAAAATATAAAATCTACTGATTGTTTTTTAAAGAACTTCATAACACAGTCTCTTTCTGCCTTTCTATTCTTCTTATACCTTACTCCCTTCCATATATTCTTTGATCCAGTGACACTGGCCTCCTAGATATTCCTAACACAAGACATTTCACCTTTTAATCAGATAATTTTCACTGACTTCACCCATTTCTGGAATGCTTTCCCTCCCCATCTCTACCTCCTAGATTTCCTGTATTCTCTCAAATCTCAACCAAAGTTCCACCTTCTGCAATAATTCTTTCTTAGTCTTCCTTAATCTTAGTTCCTTCTGAGATGATCCCCCATTTAAATTTTGTTTGTGCAGAGTTGTTGGCATGGTGTCCTTTGCCATTAGACTGTGAGGTCCTTGAAAGAAGGAACTATTTTGTTGTGTTGTTTTGTATTGTTATTTGTCTTTCCTTGCATTGTCATTGCTTAAAATGATATCTAAAACACAGTAGGTGCTTAAATTGATGCTAGTTGACTTACAATCTATAAGAATATATGGTTTGGAAATGGCTGGAAAGAGTTAAGCATTGAATACTAAAACCTGGCCATCTGAATAAGAGAATCAGTACCTGATGAAGATTGTCAGTAGATTCCCAGTCTTGTGTGTGTGTGTGTGTGTGTGTGTGTGTGTGTGTGTATGTGTGTGTGTGTGTGAGAGAGAGAGAGAGAGAGAGAGAGAGAGAGAGAGAGAGGGAGAAATAGAGACAGAGACAAACAGAGACAGAGACAGAGACACACACACACACACACACACACACACACAGACAAAGATATAGAGATAGAGGCACAGAGACAGAGATCCAGAGTGAGAGAGAGACAGAGACCCAGAGAGAAAAAGACAGAGAGAACCAAAGAGTTCTAATTCCTGAATTGCCTCCCTAGGTGGGACATGAATCCATGAAATATTTGGCTATGAGTAGAAAAAGCCCAATATAGATCTCCAATAAGCTCAGCATGGGAATAGATGAAAAGAAAACCTAAATTCCTGGATTTGGACCTTCCTTACTAAAAGGAGGTTGGGCTTCCTTTGAGGAAGATTGTGTGCTCCAGGTGGAGTTACCCATGTGGGGTATACTGACAATAATAGAAACCTTGAGACATATGAGATCACCAAGTTAAATAGTATGGGGGAAAAGAGAACCATGATAATGCCTTGTGAGAAAGCTAATTATTAGGCATGACCCTGATGAAGATCTGAGAAAGGGAAATGAGAGGAAGGAGCCAGATAGATAAGAGGAAAACTGAGAGAATAGTGTCATTAAAACCTAGAGAGAAGATGGTGATCAATAGTGTTGAAGACTGCAGAGAAATCAAGAATGGAAGAATGAAAAAATGCAATTAGATTTGTCAGGGAAGAGATTGTTAGTGATTTGAGAGGGATCATTTTCAGCTGCAGGATGAGTTTGGAAGTTAGGCTGCAGAGAGTTAAGAAGAGAATGACAGCAAAGTGGAGGAATATATTATAAATGGCCTTCTCAAGGAGTTTAGACACAGATGGAAGGATTCATGCTTTTAGATGCTTTTATATCTAGGAAGGTTAATGTCTTGTCTAATATCACATAGATAACACATGAAAAATCTAGAAATCAAACCTAGTGTCTAATTACTATCTAAAAGTTATTAAATCAATAAACCATATCTACCAGCATGACCCCATACACTGGAGTAATCATGATAATAAAAGCAGACGTACTAATGAGACCATTTGGACAGATGGACATAGTGACAATCAGAATTCATCAATCCAAGGGCCAGGTGACAAACAACATTTTAAGCAAAAGTTGAAATCGATGAGCTCCATGAAAGAAAGAATTCTCACTCAACATCTCAGAATTATATTTAGGGTCCCCATTGTTTGGGTCATGTCCTAGAGTTGTGGGCCCCATTAATCATTTCACATTTCTCTGTTTTTAGCAAGTGGTTGACTCAAATAAATCTCATAAGCTTGAGTCTTCTTAAGTGACCATAAAGTATTCAGACAATTTGTATTTCTTTATAAATCCATTTTTAAGTGTAAATCAAATTTTAAAAATGTTTCATTGAAATGCCATCTCAGGGAAACACCAGTTTGGCCAATTAGATATAAGAGAATATGGAAAAAAAATCAGAAAGCATCCCTATGTGAATCTCAGTTAGAATTCATTCCTAAAATATATTTTTTCTTTAGGTTTTTTGCTACTGTTATCTGAAGGGAATTTATATCATTTCCAAATGTTTTTTTTTTCTTGCAAGTTAGATTCTTCTGAACACAGGAGAGTCACTAGAAGAGAAAAATCTGAGTATCTACCCCATGGATCTATTTCTTAAATAGAATACTTGCCAAATCATGACTTAAATGAAGTAGTATTTCAAGGAATCCCATGTCTAGAGGTAATTTCCTCATTGGTTAGAAGCTTGGTTGTCTAAAGATGTTCTCTCTCAGCCTCAATGACCAAGGACTGAATAGACTTGAGTTTAAATGCCCTGGCTTCATGAACTTTATGATGCAGAAAAAAGTAAGGAGATCTAAGAAAACAAAATAGTGAAAAGCTGTAACAATCTTTGTGGAAAGAACACTGTAATAAAGTATGGTTATAGAGATGAATTGAGAAAATGGACCTTCTCAAAGGTGGGAGATCATGGGCTTGGATTAGTACATTGTCATTTACGATTGATATGGTGATCAGCTTTGCAAATATCTTCTTTTGTCTGTCTTTGTCTCTTTCTTTCTCTTCTAATGTTTGCAATAATTGTAGGAAAATAGGATAAATATGCAAACATAAATAATGGAAAAGCAAAAGGAAGTGATAAAAATAATATTTTTAAACAAATGCTTTATTAACTTCTGGTTTACATCATTAATTTCCACCAGATTTTGAGTTACAATTTCCCCCATATTTCCCCTACCCACCACCCCAGAATAGCAGTCCCACAAGATATACCCTCATTCAATCTGCTCTCTTCCATATCTTCTCCCATACCCCCTTCAACTTTACCACTTTACCATTATGCGAGGTGAGTATCTGTGCCCCAGTGGCTGAACATCTTATCTCCCAATTGCATGCAAAATTTGAAACATTCAATTTTAAAACCTCGAATTTCAGATCCATTCCCTTCTTCCATTGTCACCCATTCCCTCTGGGAAGATTAGGAATTCAGTATGTGTTGTATTTGTATAGCTATGCAACACATTACCATAGTAGATATATTGTAAAAGGCTGCTTATATTTCCTTCCCACCCCCCACCTGGTCCATTCCCTACTTTGATCCTGTCCCTCTTCGATAGTGGGTACTTCCAACCTCCTCTCTCCCCAGAATGCCCTCCCCTCCATCATCACTCCTCTCATCCGCCTTCCCCCTATTCTCCAGCAGGGTGAGATATCACATTTAGTATGTATGTCATTCTCTCCCTGAGCCAAATACAAGGAGATTATGGTTTTGCCTTTTTGCCTTCCTGTTCTTCCCCTCCCCTGCAACCACTTCCCCTTGCTTCTTCTACATGAGATAGTTTACCCTACCCTGTCTCTCCCCATCTCCTCTTGCCCCTTTCCTCTCTCACCTCATAACTTCACCCCTTAAGTATCATCCCTTCCCAACAAATTCAACCTGTGCCCTCTATCCATGTATAAATGTAAACATATATACACACATACACATGTATATTCATATGCCCATAAACCCTTCTTCCATTATTTTCATACTGAGACAGATTTCATCAGTCACAGTTATTGTTTTTCCATGTAGGAATGTAAATAGTTCAACTCTGATAAGTTCCTTTTGATTTCTTTTCCCTGATTACCTTCTCAGGCATCTCTTGCTTCTTGTGTCTGGATGTCAACTTTTCTATTCAACTCTGGTTTTTTCCTCAAGAATGCTTGAAAGTCCTCTATTACTCTGAATGACCATATTTCCCCCTGAAACAAAATACTCAGTTTTTCTGGGTAGGTGACCCTTGGCTTCAATCCCAGCTCTTTTGCCCTCTGGAATATCATATTCCATGCCCTTCAATCCCTCAGTGTAGAGGCTGCAAGGTCCTGTGCTATTCTGATTGTGTTTCCACAATATTGAAATTGTTTCTTCCTGGCTGCTTGTAGTATTTTCTCCTTGATCTGGAAATTCTGGAACCTGGCTATAATATTCCTGGGAGTTTTCTTTGTGGGATCTTTTTCAGGAGGTGATCTGTGGATTCGTTCAACCACTATTTTGGACACTGGGTCTAAAACATCAGGGCAATTTTCCTTGAGTATTTCATGAAGGGTGATTTCTAGGGTCTTTCTTTGATCATAGCCTTCAGGTAGTCCAATAATTTTTAAATTATCTCTCCTGGATCTATTTTCCAGGTCAGTGGTTTTTCCCATGAGATATTTCACATTGCCTTCTATTCCTTCATTTGTTTGGATCTGCTTAACAGCATCTTGATTTCTCATAAAGTCACTAGCTTCCATTTGCTCCAGTCTAACTCTGAAGGAATGAATCTCCTCAGTGAGCTTTTGAGATTCTTTTTCCATCTGGCAAATTTGGCTTTTTAAGGCATTCTTCTCCTGATTGCCCTTTTGAGCCTCCTTTGCCATTTGTGTTAGTCTGTTTTTAGGGTGATATTTTCGTCAGTCAAGCTGTTGACTCTCATTTCATACTTTTCCTGCATCCTTCTCATTTTTCTTCCCAATTTTTCCTCCACCTCTCTTATTTGATTTTTAAAGTCCTTCTTAGGGTTCTCTATGGCCTGTAAGCCACTCATATTTTCCTTTGGGGCTTTTGAAGTCGGATTTCTGACCTCACAGTCCTCCTGCTGTTCTATGCTTCGATCTTCTTTGCCCCCAAAATAGGAGTCTAATGTTGCATTTTTCTGTTTATTTTGTTTCCTTTGCCTAGGTATGTTGCCACTTAATTACCTGACTTTTGGTTTTGTTGCCACAATAGGACTCTACCACCAGACAGGGGAGCTTCTGTCCCAAACGTTGGGGTCTTCACAACTTCTGATTCTGGCAAGTTGGATACCCAAACCAGACCTCCCCCCAGATCACAATCCAGATCCAAGCAGGTTAAAGCAAGAGCGATTAACTTCCAAGACTGCTCGCTGGATCTCCCTACAGTTTGCAGGCCAGGAGCTGATGCTGCCACTGAAGCTGCAAAATGGTGAGTGTGCGGTGTCTCCTCAGTGGCTTCTAGCCCCCAGGGGAGGAAACCGATGCATTCCCCAAATCTTGGTCCCAAAGTCCATAGGACACTAACCTCTTACTTTGTCCTAGGCATGTCTGTGTTGATAATTCTGGAATCGCCACAGCTGCTGGTGTTCTGAGGTCCCCCAGCCAGCTGCTGGCATGGCCACCCTGGGCCTAAAACAGCGGCTCACAAGGACCTGGGCTCGGCTCTCTGTGTGCTGGGCTGTCGGCTCCCAGAGTGCTGCACTGGCCCTCCCTGCATGTCTGCTGGGCTGTCCTCAGAGGGAGGTTAGCTTCTCTGTGTTGTTCAGTGGGTGCTGGGGCTCCAGAAGTTGTTCAGTCTCCCCTTTTACATGGTTTGGAAGTGGCCTTGTGGGAGAGCACCTTGGAAATGCTGTTTCTACTCCTCCATCTTGGCTCTACCCCTAAAAATAATATTTTAAAACACAAAAATACTGCATAGTTCTGGCTATCTTTGACCTTATATTTTACTGTATTGTGAAAACAAATAAATTTTTGTTGTTTGTTGTTGTTGTTCAGTCATGCCTGACTCTTCATGATCTTATTTGTGGTTTCTTGTCAAAGATACTAGAGTGGTTTGTTTTTTCCTTCTCCAACTCCTTTTACCAATGAGGAAACCTAGGCAAATGAGATTAAATGACTTTCCCAGGATCACACCCCCAGCTGGTAAGTGTCTAAAGATAGATTTGAACTCATGGAGATGAGTATTTCTGCTTCCTAGTTCAGTGCTTTATCCACTGTGCCACCTAGCTGCCCCAAATAAGTCTTAATCCCTAGTATTAAAAATAGTTTGTTTACTTGGGATCTAAGGGAGAAAGATCAAATTTTCAGTGCCAGAAGTTGTCTTCCTAAGATCTCAGAGAGCCTTCTGCCCTTTATGACCTGGTGATGCCAGTGCCAAATCTCACTTTTTTTTGTTCAGTTTTGCCTTTCTTCTCACTTTGCATTTCAAGGTTTGGGATAAGGGTAGTCAGGCAGGCAATAAGAAATAGGCATTTATTAAGCTCTTAATATGTCCCAGTCACTGTGTTAAACATTGGATATGCAAGTCAAAAGGAAAACAGTCCCTCCTCTCTAAGAACATGCATTCTAATGTGGAAGACATACAAAAGGAAACTGGGAGTGAGGGGAGAGAGGTATCCATAAAATGTAGGGAGGGACCAATAAAAATGAAACAGGGGAGACCTAGACTTCTCTCCAAAATGGATGCCCCAGAAGGAACTCATCATTTAGAGAAAGGGGATGATGCAGTGGTAGAGGAATATACTAGGGTGAAGAAACCCTAGACACAGGGAAAATTTCCAAGAAGAGAAGGCAATTGAGGCATAGAAGCAAAAGACAGTCACAAGCAAAGACAGAAGGGGATGTAATCATTCCACAGAGGTCAGGTCTACATTTTTTTTCAGCTATCAGAATGGTTTTGGTGACTCCCCAAAGGGTTCAGAAAGAAATGTCCTTACATAAAGAAGTAGGGAATTTATCATCATCCAATAGGGTTGGGTCTTTCTTGTGAAGGCATACTGTGGGATGAGATCAGAGGAACATGGTGGGCCTGAGGAGACATCAAGTTCAATCTCCTCATTTTACAAATGCATAAACTGAGGCATGATGAGGCTAAGTGACTTCCCCCATAGTCCCACAGTGAGTGAGTATCTTAGGAAAAATGTAAACCTATCTATATCAGGCAGTAGTCAGAGCAGTGGGGTAGAAAGAATGCTGAACCTGGATTCAGAAAGAGACAAAAGTTTCAAAAATACCTCCACTTCTCACTAGCACTGTCACATTTGGTGAGTCCTTTCTATTATTGAAACTGGTTTCCTTTTCTGTTAAGACGTTAGATTACTTCCCATGGATGGTCATGGACGTTATTTTGAATAATGTTTTAATTTTATGTTTTAATTATTTAATTTTATATCTTAATTTATAAAATAAATAAGATCATGATAGAAACCAATTATATTGAAATAGATATCAAAATATTTTTAAAACTTTATACCCTATGTTAAGGACATTTATGCCAGATGGTTCCTAAGTTCATCCAAGTCAGCTTAGAAACATATCTCTGAGAGACAATATAGTAATGCCACCAAATATGATGCCAGGAAATGGGAAAGAATGTCTAAATTCAAAGATGACTTTTAATATGTACGCCTGCAAACTTAAAAAGTGTTTATCATTTGATTCATCATTTGGTCTGTAAGCATTTGCTCCTATTTACTCTCAGCTAGAAGTCCTGAAGGCTACTTTTCTATTTCTCTTGGATTGGTAAGGTCAAAAGGAAATCATGTCCCTGGTGAATCAAAAGCCATAGTGTGTGGGAGTAGTTAGAAAAGCAACGCCAGGAAGTGTGTAGTGAGGAATGGTTCACAGATCGATTCATTCTGTTATATATGAAGCTTCACACTTGACTTTCATATACACCTGCCAGCCCAGTTCTGGGGAGTAGCAAGTGCTGGAAGGGAACTTGCTGATTGAGACCCAAGTGGAAATAAGAATTTTACCTCACTTGAAGCATCTTTTGTGTAAATTACTACCAAGAGATGAAGCTATTGGTGCTAGAAGAAATAAATATATTCTGTGTCTGTGTCTTTAAATAATCTCATGTCTTTTGGAGGTTAAATAAATTCTGTGAAATTTATGCCCTCTTGAAGACAGAAATGTTATCTGGTAAGTAAATGGATTTGAGCTGGCCTATTTTCAGTCTTTTAATTGCACTCTTTTATAGGGAAGATGTTTACTTATCTTACCATTAATTTGGTTTTCAGCTACTTAGATCTACTTGCTTTACAATATTCTGGAAATTTTCTCTTTTTTGTCTTTCTTTTGCTTATTTGTTCATTTATTTGTTTTCCCCAGAAGAAATCAAGGTGATACTATGTAAAATCTCATTCTAAACAAAAGAAAATGGAAATCATAAACACCTTCCATCTTTTCTTTCTCACATGTGACTTTAGATCATGAATTGATGGGTCTATTGTCAAAACCCCCAAATGTTCCTAAAGCTTGGCTGAGTCTAGGAAGGGGCAGATAGGTAGCAGAATGGGTAGAACAGCTAGACCTGGAGGTACGAAGATCTGAGATCAATTGTAGCTCTGTGACCTTGGGCAAGTCATTGACCATCAACTTTGCAAATCACTTCAACAGATTATGGCTTTTGATTCACCAGGGACCTAATTTCATTTTGCCTACACCAATACCAGAAAAATAGAAAAGGCTTCAGGGTTTCCAGCTGATAATAAAGAGGATCAGATGCCTACTAGATCAAGTGAAAAAAATTAACCTCTGTCTGTCTTAGATTCCTGAACAGTAAAATGGGGATCATAATAGTAGCTGGCCTCTTTTGCCATTTGAATTACTCTATTTTTAGGGTGTTATTTTCCTCAGTCAGGCTGTTGACTCTCATTTCATACTTTTCCTGCATCCTTCTCATTTTTCTTCCCAATTTTTACCGCACTTCTCTTATCTGCTTCTTAAGGTCCTCTATGGCCTGTAGCCATCTTGTATTTTCATTTGGGGCTTTTGGTGCAGGATTTCTGACTTCCCAGTCCTCCTCCTGTTCCATGTTTTGATCCTCTTTGCCCCCCAAATAGGAGTCTAATGTTGTGTTTTTCTTTTTATTTTGTTTCCTTTGCCTAGGCATGTTGCCACTCAATTACTTAACTTTTGGGCTTGCTGCCACAGTAGGACTTTGTGACGAGCCAGGGGAACTTCCATCCCAAATGTTGGGGTTTTCTCAACTGCCTGAGGTATTAGTTGGGTGGCCTCTCTGAAGCCTCTATACACTCTGGCAAGCTGGTCACAAACCCCAAGACATCTACCCCAGACTGCAATCCAGATCCAAGAAGAGTAAAGGAAGAGAGATTACCCCAAAGTCTGCTTGGTGGATCTCCCTACAGTTTGCAGTCGAGGAGCTGAAGCTGCAAGGTGGCAACGTGGCACAAGCTGCACTGTCCCCTCAGCTGCTTTTTGCCCCCAGGGGAAGAAGCTGAGGTACTCTCCCAAGCAGTCCCAAAGTCCATAGGGCACTGACCTCTCACTTTGTCCTAGGCATCTATGTGTTGGTAATTCTGGAAATGCCACAGCTGCTGATGTTCTGGGGTCCCTCCAGCCAACTGCTGGTCCTGCTGCCCTGGGGCTAAAACCTCTGACTCAAGGGGACCTGGGCTTGGCTTTGACAGTGCTATGCTGGCCACTCCCTGCTGGTCTGCCGGGCTTTCCTCAGTGGGTTCTCTGGGTCATTTTCTGGGTTCTGGAGCTCCAGAGGTTTTTTAGAGTCCCCTTTTACATAATTTTGAAGTGGTGTGGGCTGAAGCTCTGTGAAAGTGCTTTTTCTACTCCTCCATCTTTACTCTGCCCCCCACTGACAGTGATTTCAACCACCAAGTCTTTTTTAAGGCTTTATTCTTATGATCTTAGTTCATATGAAATTTAACTACTGTTACATCTTTTTGATAGGTATGACTTTGCTGCAGCAGTAGTAGTAGTGATAGTAGTAGTAGTGGTGGTGGTAGTAGTAGTAGTAATAAAAATAGTAGTAGTAGCAATGGCAGCTACAGTAGGAGTAGTATTAGCACCAGCAGTAACAGTAGTAGGAGCAGTAATAGCAGTGAGTAGTACTAGTAGTAATAATAGCAATAATAGTACTACTAGTAGTAATAGAAATGGTAGGAGTAGCAGTAATTGTGGTAGCATCAGCAAAAGAGTATTAGCAGTAGCATTAATAGTAGGAGGAGGAGCAGCAGCAGTAGTAGTACTAGCAGTAATAATACTGGTAGCATTAGTAGTAGTAATAAAAATAATAGGAGTACCAGTAATAGTAGTAGTCATAGTAACAATAGTAGTGGTAGAGGTAGTGAAAGTAATATCTCTTCATCTTAAATTTGATGTAATGGAGAAGTGGCTGGGTAATATTTTTTGTCTGTTTTTTCTCTTGACTAGGCAGTTAGGTGACTCAGTGGGTAGTGTTGGACTTGAAACCAGTAAGACTTGAATTCAGACACTTTTACTTTTTGTGTGACTGGGCAGATCACTTTAACCTATGTCTGCCTTAGTTCCCTCATCTATAAAACATGGATAATACAGACCCTAATTCCCAAGTGCTTATGAGGATCAAGTGAGGTAATATTTGTAAAGCTCTTTGAAAACCTTAAGTGCTCATTATTGCTTTTACTTTGTCTTTATTACAACTATGTCACATGAGCTGCCATGCTGGGAAATGTTTAATAACCTTCACTCTGGAAAAAATGATACACATGACACACTTGTAAATTTAATCTAAATTGCTAACATTTTTCCTACACTTTATTATGTTTAGACAATCAACAAAACAATACATTGAGTCCTGATTTGTAGTTTTTGCCAGTTTCTGAAATGTAGAGGATCACACTGAAAATCTAACAATCAGTTCTCCCAAGTCTTTTGCAGATGACTCCAGCAACACCCCAGGCTAAGGACATCTCCATTTATGCACAACCAAATCAAGTGCATCGAAATGAAAGGTATTAGGATTCACCTTGGTTTATTGAGACCCCTTCAGGAATGTGAGCCTAGCCTCTATAGGTCATCATATCACTTAATCTACTTTGGAAGAGCCATACAAAAGTGCAGTAGTACTGGCTGCAAGACATAGGCTCCTCCTATGTAGTCAAGTCAAATCTCCATGACCTGTAAGAAAATGAGAGTAGTCAGCTCATAGGTTTCACTATCTTCCATCTTCTTCCTCTTTATTTCCCTCCATTCTCTAACATAGACTGTCACCATTTGGATGTTGGCATACTCCATATAGGTGAGAAAGTGCACCATTCTCATTCTTATTACCATGTCTTTGCTCTATTTTCTCCCTACTCCCCTTCCCTTGAAATGCCTTTCATGCCTTACTTATATAATGCTTTGTCTTGTTGTGTAACTGCTTCTCATGTGTCTGGCTTCTCTCTTTAATGTGATTGGCAGGTCCTGGAGAGCAGGGAGTAATTCTTACATCTCTTTTCTATACCCTATAGGGCCTAACATAATGTTGGGCATAGAGAAAACATTTGATAATAAGTTGTCAACTTGAACTAAATTGAATTGAGAAGAAAAGAGTGTGTGTGTATTCAGTCTATAGACTTTTTTTTAAACCAAGGGATTTTTGAAGAGGGAATAAAGCAGGAGAAAAGAGATATAGGAAAAAGGAAGAATATATGTTTTAACACAAATTAAAATCTAAGGAAAGTGATGCTCTAGTGACCTAGGGCAATTTTTATTCATGTTGGAAATGCTTTTCCCAGTACCTTTAAAACTATTCTGACTTTGTTTCAAAGGTCAGCCCATATAGAAAACCTCCACTCCTCCCTTCTGTTTTTTGCCTTTCTCAACCTTTCTAGAAGATTGAACCTAGCATTCACATCAAGGAATGCCTGGTAGCTTAGGCAACCTTTGATTACAAGAAAGTAGTTACAGAAATTCTCCTCTTATGATCTTACATTATCTATATGAGAGCAATCAAGTATATCAGCTGGTAACTTCCCATCACTGTGAATGAGCTGGAAGGCTCATGCAGGAGTTTTCACCCAACATTCTTTCTGGGGCTTATTGGTTTGGCTAATAAGAGCTAACCTAAACCCCCACCTGCTTCTCCCTAAGACGGATTATCATCCTTATGTAGACATATTCAGGGGAACACAGTAGCTCCTCCAGTAGTAGTTACCTAATACCATAGCAAATAATATGCTTCCAACTTCCATTATTACAATATCCATTCAGTCAATTCAACTAATACTTTCTCTTTTTTGTCTTTATTAATTTGTTTGTTTACTTTTAGTTTACAAGTTTCAGTTCCACAATCCCTTGAATTTCAAATTTTCTCTCCCTCCCTCTCCTCCCCTGCCATGGTGGCATGCAATCAAGTATAGGATCTGCTAATACTTTCACATTAGACATTAATCAGGTTGTAAAGAAGGATCATAACCAATGGAATGAACAATGGGAAAGAGGAAACAAGACCAAACAAGAAAATGAAAGCGAACTGGTAGTTTGCTTCAATCTGCATCCAAACTCTGTAGTTCTTTTTCTGGATGTAGACAAGAGTCTTTGGGAGTTGTCTTATAACAACTAATACTTTCTAAATATAAACTAAGAGGCGCCTGATCTCTTAGTTAACAGGTCCCTTGGTGTAGCAGGGATTTTTAGCCTGGGGTTTACAGATCTTCGGGGTTCATACAGGGGTTATGTGAACTTGGAACTATTAATATTTTGATAATTTTATTTTAATAGAATTAATTTCCTTTGTCACATATATTAATATATGTATATATGCATATATATACATATTTACGTGTGTGTATTCCATTAAAATATCTTCTAAGAAGGGATCAATAGGATTTACCAGGCTGCCAATGAGGATCATGGCATAAAAAAGATTAAGAATCCCTGGTTTATTTTAAGATGAAAAGAAGACTAAGACATGATTCCTTTCTCTCATGGCACTTACACTATAGTAGGAAAGGTGGGAAAGGTACAAATAGCTATGATAGCCATTGTCTAGAGAGCCAGCATGGGTTGTATATAGAGGAGAGAGTCAGGAAGACCGGGGTTAGAATCTTCCCTCCAGCCTTTGTTAGTTGTATGACACTGCTCAAGTCACTTAAACTTCTGGGTCCCCAGGTATCTCATCTGAAAAATAAGCCAGTGGGAATTGATGACCTCTAAGGTCGCTTCCATTTTAGGTCTGTGACTCTATAATCTATCCTTCAATATATGTGGTTAGAGGATAGAAAGAATTTTCTTTTTTCTAAAAATTATTTTTATTTGTAATTAACAGATAACCAAATGAAATGAATGCTGCCATATACATATTAGAACAGAAAATGAGAGTTGTACATAAAACTGGAAATCTCTATTATATACAGATTGCTTCTCCTTTCTTGTAAACAAAGACTGCTTGAATCCATTCAACATCTAACTTTTAAAAACTTTCCCATGTGTCTGATTCTTTCAGGCCTACCTTTACTTCTGTGCATTTTAAAAGTTTCAGTTCATCCTGATTTTTTCTTTCTTTTTAAAAAAAATTATTGATATGTTTTATCTTTGCAGACATTTACAGATTACTCATGTTCTCCCAGGGTTCTCTTGTAATGGTGTAAAGGCAATTAGATAAAACTAAAACTGTAGTGACATCAACTTAACAACCTTCATGCATGTAAGGCATGCAACCTTCCAAATTTCTAGCACTCCCTATACCTCTCTATTTTATTTATTCAGTTATTTTCATGAATAGAAATCTGTTTTCTTTTCCTACCATTATCCATCTCATTGGGGGGGAATAGGAAAGAAAAAAATTATTTTTATAAATATACAGAGTCAAGCAGAAGAACTTCCTTAATTGACTATATACAAAGGTTTTGTATTTCATACAGTGATCAAAGACAGTCCCAAAGGACTTGTGATGAAGAATGCTATCTACCTCCAGAGAAAGAACTGATTTTCTCTAAATACAGACTGAAACATGTTATTTTTCTCTTTTTTTGTGTGTGTTTGAGTCTTCTTGAACAAAATGACTAATAGAGAACTATTTTACATGATTGCACATATATGTTCTGTATTAAATTCCTTACTGTCTCAAGGAGAGGGGAGATGAGGGAAGAATTTAGAATTCAAAATTTAAAAAAAGAATACTAAACATTGTTTTGACATGTAATTAGGGTGACAAATAAAATATCATTTAAAAGTTATATGTTTCATTTTGTGCTCTAAATCTATGATCACTCTTTCAGAAGGTGGATTGTATGTTTCATCATCTGGAATCATGAATGGTTTTATTGTATTATGTATAAGTGTTTTAAAAACAAATATTACAAATGATTAAAAGTTATATGGATACATGTCCCAAATCACTAATAAAAGAAATATAAATTAAGGCAACAATAAAGTTTCATTTCATACACTGCAAACCTGCAAAGTTGATAACCAGTGGTAATGGTCACTGTTGAATGGACCATGAGAAGACAGGCACAATAATATATTACTAGCCATTGTGTGAAGTTATTCTCAGTAGGGTGTGGGGGGCATAATTTGAATTTTTCCAAGAAAAATTATTCAATTATTCACACTCTGTGACTTAGTGATCCCATTATTGCGAATATATCTACAAAAAAGACAAAGATAGAAACAAAGTTCCAATGTATACCAAAATATTTGCGGTAGCATTTTATTGTAGTAACAAAGAACTGGAAGCAATATAGGACCCCATCATTGGTAGAATGTCTTAATAAATTGTTTAATATCAATATAATTGAATATCATCATACAATAAGAAATGATCGACATGCAGAATTCAGAGAAGCATGAGGAGAATTGTATGAACTGATGCAGAATGAAATAAATGGAATCATGAAATTAAAAAATATAATATAATATATATGTATATGTATGTGTATGTATGTGTGTGTGTGTGTGTATATATATATATATATATATATATATATATATATATATATATTACTATCACAATGCAACCGAAAAGATAACTATATGCAAGCCAAACTCTGAGGAACATAAAAAAAACAAAAATGGTCTGAGAGAAGCAGCAACAAAACAGATCTCCCTTTTCTCTGGAAGACACTCAAGGATGAATGACACATGCATAGCAGGCTCATTTACCTTTTAAATTGATTTCCCTTAATTGCTTTGATAGTTACATTTCAGTTCTATACTGGGGGTATATTTCCAGGTATAATAGTGATGTTAAAAGAAAACAATAAACAGTTTCGAAAAAAATAACTAAGAAGAATTTTGTACTTGTGTCAAATACCTCACCAGTGATAAATGTTTGTTCTTTTTGATTTAAATATGTTTATATTCAATAGAATTAGGGCTAGCTATAGGAAGAAAGAACCAAGCCAAAAGTTCTCTGTTATTTCTCTATCCACACAGCAGTGACTTCTTTGTACTTTTAAGGCATTCCCCTTTTGTGTTCCCTAAAGGCAGGCAGTACCCTCATTCTACTTAGAGCAATTAACTGGGAGATGCTGCCCAGGGCTGGCTTCTTTAACAGAATTCTAAGCTTCAGAGACTCTCTTATTATCATTTCTCTTTATCAATATCTATTTGTTCTCTGTTCCATTCCTTCAGAATTCTGTCCTTTAGTCTAAAATAACAGGATAAAATGCCTAATAGAAAGAACAGAGGACTAAGAATTAGCAAATGTAGATTTTCTATTAACAACTTTCATGTGCTTGTTTATGTCTGTTTCTAAGGTCCCTTGTAGCTCTAAAAATTATTACTTCAATACAAACTTGCTCTTAGAAGCTAATCAGAAATGTTGCTACTGACTGGCATGATATTTCATTTTAACTTTTTTCCAATACCTTAACCACAAAAGGGAGAGCAGTGGTATGAATTTTGAGTAAATGAAGGCCAAACGATGAGGGATTTGGAACAACTAAGTAATTATGTGATCCTCAAATCACAAGACTTAGGTGATTGCCTATGATGCCTACTCATAAGAGTGGCTCATTTGGCTATACTGATCTTATTCTTGAAGGACTCTTTTCCAAGAACCTTGCTTGGCTTCACCAATCTTATTCTTTTTTTTCCTTTTTTTCTCCTACATTTTAATATAGGTCTAACAACGAATGATTCCTTCACTTCAGCTCCTTCACAGCCAAATCAGGAGGCAGGGACTGTTTAAGCTTCTCTGCCTTCTCTTTGTCTGTGATAACCAATGTGTACAGGTACCTGCTGCAGCGAACCTTAAACTTCACATTGTCCTTGTTTTTCTTAATCTTGACAGATTTGGCATCTTTTCTCCTGGCTGTGAGCAAGAAGTCTTTTATTTCCTCGATTTTTCGGGGCATGGCTGTGGTGGCGGCGGGCGGGACTAGGGGCAGTGTGTGGCCTGGGAGGTTGCGCCACGACAGGGATACTCACCACCAATCTTATTCTTGAATGAATCTTTACTATGAGTGAACAGGATCTTGTAGTAACAGGGAGACCATAATAGGAGACTCCCATCACACACAGGAATGAGGAGGGTGTTTATGAAGGAGGTTAACTAGAGAAATTCCATTTTATGTTTATATGTTTTTTTATTCTATCATTCAAAATTACTTTGAATATTACTTACTTTGCACCTTACTTTGCAAATGACTAAATGTAGGATTTACCAAAAAAAATTGCAGAGCTTAAGGCAGCATTTGGAATCAAGATATCCACATTCAAATTCAGGCTTTGCCTCAGACTAGCTTTGTGTCCATGGACCACTCACTGAAACTTTCCAAATACGACTTTTCTCATCTATAAAATGGTTATCAAATTATAAGACTGAATGCAGACTAAAATCTTCGAGACAAATCTGTAAGAATCTTACAAAGTCCCTGACTTCAAGGAGCTTCTGCTATTACTTTAGCCATGATAAAAGAGTGTGCAAAATATAGGGTGCATCTCTGGCATCACCAAAGAACCAAAGAAGGTGAGAACAGAAAGAGACTAGAGATTTAGTTCAACTCATCATTTATAGATGAGGAAACAGAGCCTCAGCTCATGAGGGACTTTCCCAAGGTCTCACAGGTAGCAATTGACAGAACCAGCACATGAACTTAAGTCTTACATCTGCAATCTAAAATGACTCCAACTCTACTCACCAGTGTAGATGAAAGTCAGCTATGGATTTATTCCTCTGGACATCTCAAAAGCAGTTAAGGTAAAGGGAAGAACTGAAATCAGGTGCTTTTTCCCATTTCCACACCTCTATTCCTAGGCTAATTGCAAACTTACAAGGAGAGGATCAAATCTACTTCACAGGAGGGAATGAGAAAAATCTTGATTCTAAGAAAGAGTGAGGGGACCTGGGGGGTTGGTCCAACTCTCCCTTTAACCCACTAGATCTATCTTTTAGTAAATGAATTTTCCTCTTTGGGCCTCAGTTCTTCCAGATGACAGAAGTTCTCTGAGGAAAGAGACTATTCTATTTTTGCCTATGTATCTCCAGGGCCTGTCATAGTACCTTCAATATCTCCAGCACTTAATAAATCTTTATTGAAATTGAATTGAGAAGATTGGATAAGATGCTAAGGACCCTTCTGGCTCTCAAGAAGTTTATAAATTTTAAAATTTATACATAAATTTGCCTAGGATATGATATTTCCTCTCTTGTGAAAACTTACAGCATTGCTCCTGCAGCTCACTAAAATGAATCTGCCGTTGTAGGAAACAAATGTTTATGGCTTCCTACCACCCGTCATGTTATTGGTATAATAACATTGCTCTAAAAGAAAAAAAAATTCCGCTTTTTCTTTGTTGAGCTCAAAAGAAAATTTTTGCTCAACATGACTGTCTCCTCTAGTCTGACTTACCAGAAATAGCCTTTCTAGATCTGTGTTCAAATAATCTATTTTCCACATGCATGGTCCTCGCTCAACAATTCAATTCAGTAAGCTTTTACTAAACAACAGCTCCTTATGAAGTACAATGGTCCTTGCTAGACCATGGTAATAAAAAGTCAAAAATTGGCCTGTCCTTGTGTTTTAAGAAGCTTGCACTCTCCTAGGGATATAACTTGTATAGAGATAAATGAATAGAATTATAATCCAATAGATTCAAAGTAATAAGGACCAAAGTCAACATTAAGAACTGGGTCAGGAAGAGTCCCTAGAAGTATGTAAGTGGAACTAATCCATGAAGAAAACCATATACTCTACCAGGTAAAGGTAGAATGGAAAAACGTTTTAAGGATCGGGATGGGGGTAGCCCTGTGTAAAGATGTGGGGGTGAGGGGCAGCTAGTGGCCCAGTGAGTAAGAGTGCCCGCCCCGGAGTCGGGAGGACCTGGGATCAGCTCCAGCCTCAGTACTTAGCACCCACACATAAATAACTAGCTGTGTAACCTTGAGCAAGTTACTTAACCCCAAATGCTATATATATATATATATATATATATGAAGAGGTTGAGGTAAGAGATGCCATGTTACATATGAAGAGGTCCATCAAACCTGGTGTATAAAGGAGGAGGGAATAAGGGAAAATAAAGCTAATATAGTAGGTAACTGCAGCCTGACTTTGAAGGACTTTAAAGACCAAGCCTAGCAATTTGTTTTTAATCCTAGAGCCAGTAGGGAGCCACAAAAGATTCTTGAGTAATGAAATTTATATGGTAAGGACTTTGTTTTATGATAATTTCATTTATAGCCATATGCAACATGGATAATTAGCCAGAAATGTCTTCCTTTCCTCACTCTCTCCCCCTTTTCTTCCCCACATCCTGCCACTTTTATCTCTCCTTTCTTCCCTTCTTCCTTCCATTCCTCAACCTAAGACTTAAGAATTTCATTGCCAGGCAGAGCCAAGATGGTGGCCTAGAAGCAGGAAAACTCAGTGAGCTCCCCCGATAACAACCTCAAACACCTATAAAATATGACTCTAAACAAATTTTAGAGCTACAGAACCCACAAAGTGACAGAGAGAACCAAACCTCCTGCTGAAGGCAACCTGGCAGGCTGGCAGGAAGGGTCCATCACAGCATGGTGGGAGCTGAGCCCAGCCCCACATGAGCCACAGTTTTAGCCCCAGGAAGGCCCCAACCAGCAGTGGCTGGAGCAGACCTTCGGAGAGTAGATCCCAGCAGCTGTGGCAGTAATGAGAATTATCAACCCATAAATGCCAAAGACAAAGTAAAAGGTCAGTGTGGACTTTGTGGGAACAGAGGGACTGAGAGAACTGTCTGACCTCTGCCCTTGGGGTGAGAAGGTGAGAAGCATTAGAGGTGCTGTGGCCATACAGTCGTTGCATGATTGCTTCAGAGCTCCCAGTCTGCAGATCATAGGGACACCAAGCAACCATTCTGAGGGGTAATCCCTTTTGCTTTAACCTGCTTGCATCTGGATCACTGTCTTGGGTGGAGGTCCTGGGGCATGTGACCAGGTGCCAGAGCCTGTGGAGGCTTCAAAGAGGGCCCCCAACAAATATCTACAGCAGCTGCAAAAACCACAGCAATTTGGGACAAAGCTCTCCTCTCTGGAAGAAGAGTTCTACAGTAGCAAAAATCTCAAAAGTCAGATAATTGAGTGGCAACATAAGCAAGCAAAGGAAGTAAAGCAAGTACAGCAGTCAAACCTTAGTATCCTTTTTTGGGGGCAGAAAGTATCAAAACATGGAACAGGAGGAAGACAACGAAGTCAGAACTCCTGTACCAAAAGCTTCCAAGAAAAATATAAACTGGTTACAGGCCATAGAAGAGCTCAGGAAGGATTTTGAAAACCAAGTAAGAGAAGTGGGGGAAAAATTGGGAAGAGAAATGAGAATTATAAAAGAAAATTTTAAAAAGAGAGTCAACAATCTGACTGAAGAAAATAACACCTTAAAAATAGACTAATTCAAATGGCAAAAGAGGCCCAAAAAACCAATGGGGAGAAGAATGCCTTACAAAGGCAAATTTGCTAGCTGAAAAAAGAATTTCAAAAGCTCATTGAAGAGAATATTTCCTTCAGAATTACATTAGAGCAAATGGAAGCTAATGACTTTATGAGAAATCAAGATACTATTAAACAGATTCAAACAAATTAAAAAATAAAGGGCAATGTGAAGTATCTCATTGGGAAAACCGCTGATCAATTGAATGGGAAGGGTTAATATTTTAAAAATAAAATTAAGAGATGAGAGAGGAATATAATGAAAGGAGATAGGGAGAGACAGAATAGGGTAAATTATCTTACTTAAAATAGGCAAGGGAAAACCATTATAAAGGAGGGGAAGAACAGGAAGGCAAAAGGGGATCGGTCAACCTTATTCTCATTGGATTTGGCTTAAGGAAGGAATAACATACACACTAAATTGGGTATGTTACCCCACAGGAAAGTAGGGGGAAGGGGATAAGAGGGGGGACGATAGAAGGGAGGGCAGATTGGGGGCAAGGGTTGTTAGAAGCCCACGCTTTTGAAAAGGGTCTTGGTCAAAACGGAAAACAGAACAAGTGGGGGTCAGGATATGATGCAGGGAAATATAGTCAGTCTTTCACAACATATCCACTATGGAAATGTTTTATGTAATTACACATGTCCAACCTATATTGAATTGCTTATTTTTCCAGTAAGGGTGGGTGACAAGGGAAGAGGGGAAAGAATCTGGAATTCAAATTTTTAAAATCAAATGTTAAAAAAAAAGAACTCCATTGACATTGCACCCCTTTTTCTAGCCTTATTCCCCCCATTTTCATGATTATACCCAATTTTATTTTTTTTCTTTTTTTTAAACAAATGCTTTATTAACTTCTGTTTTACATCATCCATTTCCGCCAGATTTTGAGTTACAATCATTTTTCCCCCCATTATTCCCCTATCCAAGAGGAGGAGGAGGAGGAGGAGGAGAAGGAGAAGGAGGAAGAAGAGGAAGAGGAGGAGGAAGACAGGGAAGAAAGAGAGAATGAAGAAAGAAAAGAAGGGGAAACAGGGAGAAAAAAGGGAAGAGGGGAGGGAAGGAGAGAGGTAGAAAAGGAGAAAGAAGGAAGAAGGGGTAATGAGAGAGGGAGAGAGAAAAAGAATATAGGGAAAGAAGAGGGGAAGGAAGGAGAGAAATGAGAGAGAGAGAGAGAGAGAGAGAGAGAGAGAGAGAGACAGAGAGAGAGAGAGACAGAGACAGAAAGAGAGAGAGACAGAGAGACAGAAACAAAGACAGAGACAGAGAGTGTTCTAAGATTTTAAGATGCAAGACAGGTATATGTATTGGAAGAGGGAATTTTCTCATTGCGAGCTCCATATTCCAAGGAAATCAAAGGACCACTCTAAGCCAGCCAAACCAACCAGCTATGTAGCTAAGACACACTGCCTGCCAGATTATAATAACTGACTTCCATAGAGCCCTCTATGATTTAGAAAGCACATTACATACATTACTGCCTTTGGTTCTTAAAACAGCAGCACTGTGAATTAGATGCTGCAGGCAATCTTTTTCTCTTTTAATAGATGAGTAAATTCAAACTCTAAGAGATTCACAGATTTGTCCACAGCCCCTCAGTCAGCTTGTATGAGAGGCAGAATTTGAATGCTAGTTTTACTCGGTTCCATCACTGTGCACTACTCCACACTGTCTTTCTCAGGTGGTTAGTACTGTCTTAACCTTAGAGGAATGAAAGACATACTAGACATTTTGGTCAGTGTGAGACATTAGTGGCAGGTAGGTGTGAGAAAAGATATTTAGAGCCAGTATACATTTATTTTATTTTTTTGCTTTTTTTTTCCTTTTGGAGGGGGGAAGGTAGGGAAGTTGGGGTTGTGACATGCCCAAGGTCACATGGCTAGTTTTGTGTTAAGTGTCTGAGGCCAGATTTGAACTCAGGTGCTCCTGACTCCAGGGCCAGTGCTCTATTGACTGCACCACCTAGCCGCCCCTGGGCCAGTGTCTATTAGGAAGCATGCTGCCTAAGAGAAAAATCACCTCCCTTATCATAGGCAAAAAAAAAGACTCTGCTGAGAAGGAAGATGCAGAGAGCTTCAAAAATGTACGAAGAACAAAATTTGCCTTTTCTTAACAACCTACTGTTTAACCCAAGCTTCATTAACTATAACACAATCCTTCAATTTAAGAAATCATTTCAATGATTATTCCTAATGAGTACAAAGATATTTATATGAAAAGTAGGTATGTGTGTCTCTGTTCCCCCTCCCTTACCCCGAAACTAGAATTCAAGAAGTCTAGCACACACTTTAATTAGAATATACTTCAAGAAGAAATCTCATGAATAATAATGTTATGCCTCTGCTGTTCATTAAGTAAATACAGTTTTGTCTAAGATTCTCACATTTTTTTCCTTTCAGATTCTGATATAGTTTTTAATAAATATTATTTATTAAAAAAACACAACTAAGTGACTTGTTTACTTTGGATTATCACAAACATCACTTTTAACCTAATATCCCTTCCTCAATGAATAAAATATTTTATTCTCTGTAAATAAATGAGTTAATCTTATTTAAAAACAAAAAAAAAAAAACATCTGGTTGCCCTAGCACAGCACAAGTGGAAACAACCTACAAGATCCAAATCCTTAGAGGATTTTGGACAACTGAGTTGTGGTTGTTTAATTATTTTTTAGTCATGTTTGATTCTTTATGACCCTCGTTTGGGGTTTTCTTGGTAAAGATAATGGAGTGGTTTGCCATTTCCATCTCCATCTTATTTTACAGCTGAGGAAACTGAGGCAAACAGGATTAAGTGACTTGCCCAGGGTCACACAGCTGGAAACTAAGATCACATTTGAACTTAGGTCTTCCTGACTCCCAGGTGAGCATTCTATCCATTATACCAACTATCTGCCCCCAAGACAACTGAAAGAACATCCCTATTCAAAGCAGGCATTGCCATGTCTCATTTTAAACACTTCAAGATTGTTTACACTTATTTTGAAACTGTAACTCTCCCCCTCATTTTATATTTTTGTTTATCACTTAGCTTAGCAAGGATGCTGGGAAATATTTGAAATAAAATTAATTTACCCCAGTTTCTGCTCTATTTTATATATGCTATGAGGTATTTACCTTATTTCATTTTTTGAGGATTGGGGTATGCTATGAGAGGTGGCAGCAAAGGAGGGTGGAGAAAATGGTGAAATTGACAAAATATGAAGCAAAAAGAAACTCCATTTTTTTCCACAGGAGGATTATAGAGAGTGATCAAGTGGGAATGTTGATCCCTATATGTAGGTGTAAATCCTCTACAAGTGGGTGGTCTGAGAACTGGTTACCCTTCATAGGAATTGGTCAGGGTTTCTTTCTTCAATGTATGCTTTTGATTTTAGCTCTCATAAAAGATAATTTTTAGAACCTTAGCTTGGAGGTAGAGGAAAAAGATTTAAATTTTACTGCTTACTACTAAAATCTTTTATTTTAAATGAAAGTGAATATGTAGCTTTTAACAACGTGAAAAAAAAAAGATTGAACAAAAAACAGCAAACTTCCTTAGACGAATGAAGGGCAAATTCACTTAAATGATTTTAAAAGTTAAATAAATTTTAGGGAAAAGGAAAGTTTTAAAAAATTGAATACTTACTCGGTAATGCAACAGAAAACATGTTTTCTAGGTACTCTGCCCACCCCCCATATATTCAATTTTCCCCTTGTTCTTAGAAATCAGAGATTATAAGTTAGGTAATATATGTTTGAAATGTGGATACAAACAAGAATATAAGCACACATACAGGTTATATATGTATAGAGATAGAACTTTTCCTAAATGTGTATACACATGTGTATATATAATGGTATAGACCCAGGATTTCATTATTATAGGAAACTCCAACTATAGAAACTCCTTCTACTTTTGCAGGTTAACAACTAGTCCATAATTTGTAATCTTAGAGGTTCCCTTGTGCACTGAGAAATTAAGTTATTTGATTTCAGATACATAAGTAGTGGGTATCAGAGAAAGCATCTGAACTCAGCTCTTCCTGATGCCATTAGAATGGAAGTTGCTCGAGTCTAAGACCTTTCCCCCATCCCCCTTTTTTTTTTGTATCTCCAGCACTTAGCATAGTGCCTGGTATATAATCAGCACGTTGTTGTTGTTGCTGCTTATCCTTCAGGCAGCACTGGACAAAGTCACTAGCCTCACTATCTCCTCCAGAGCCATTTGGGATCAGTGGCAAGTTATAGATCAGGCAGGCTGGAAGTGGCTATAGATGCAGTGGGAGACCTCGGTTTTTTTAAGGTCTTTGGGTATCAGTTTGTCTGAGGCAACACCCATTCAGTGACTAAGGCTAGGTAAGAAATGAGACCCAAAAAATGGCCTCTTTTACTTACTTAAAAAAAATCAATCTGGGAGGGAAAGACCCTCAGAATTTCTGGTCAAAACAGAAATAATTGCTATTCACATTCACTCCCAGCCATCAAAATCCAATGACCAAGTGAGGAGGTTTGGGCTTCACCTATTGTTGGCCAGCCATTGAGAGCCAGAGTAATGTAGGCATGGTCCTTAAAAGAGAAACCTAATCTATAATCCCCGAGGTATCTTGCTAGGTTTCAGTGATCAAAATGTATATTGCTTTGCACAGAGTACCTACTGATAAGGGTACTGAGTGGGGTGCAGTCTCCCTCTGCAACCTCTGTGAAGACTCCTCAGAATGAGAAGGGAGGAGGACTATCTCAAAACCAGAGACAGACTGGACAAACCAGAGTTCTGGGTCTCCTACGAAATTACACAACCTAGGACCCTTCCCCCTATCCCCTATTTCCTTGTTTCTTATCATTGGAGGAGATTTCACACCCAAACTATAAGTCCACCTCCCAGCCACTGAGAGAGTGTCTGGCTTCTTTCTTCCTCATCATTGGAGGATATTTCTCGCTCAGATGGTAAGCCCGCCTCCCAGACAGTGAGAGAAGGGACAGTGGTGGGAGGGGATCTTGACTTCCTTAGAGTGTAAATTCTTGGTCTGTATTCTGTAACATGACTCATTCTGCTGGCTCTTACAGGTGGAAGGGATGCCCTCTTCTCATGAGAATTGGATAAAACTTCCAGGTCTTTCCTAAGGACACCTCTGATTTTTAATTTTTTTTGGTAAGGGATTGTTGGAGTCTCTGCACCCCACATAGTATGATTCCCTATGTGGACCCTGATGACTCCAAAGAAGACTTAATAAGGTTGGTGACTCCAGAGCCCTAGCTCACTGAAATCCAATTCACTTGCAAGTCAGGATGCTCCAGTCTGGGGTGCTAGGGCTCCCAGCAAAACCCCAAAAGATTGTGATTTAAACCTTCTTTCAGTCAGAGACAAGGTGTATTTAAACTCTAGTTTTAATAGTTGGGGTGAACGGGTTTTAAGGACCCAGCCTATTGCCCAGATTTTAAAAATCTGAGCAATTTAATAAGAGGGGGCAAGATGGACCTTTGATACAGAAAGATTGAGGGAAGATCTGGATGAGATTTAAGAGTGGATTATGGCCTGGGGTGATTTGGAGGTAATGATGAAGGTTGTGCCAGGTCTGAGGTAACAGGGAATGAAGGTGAGGGGCCACAGAGAAAGGGCAATTGAAAGGATTATTGGCATGGGTCTGGTGCCTCAGGCAAACACCAGAGACTTGATTCAGGGGCATAGGGGTCTTCTTTCATAAGCTTATGCTTGAATCCCACCCTGAACAAAGACATTACCTTCCTGATGTCATTGGTCCTCCTTGAGAATGAAGGACAAACAATAATCAGTGACTAGGACTAACTGCCTCACTGGGGACCCAACTGACCAGTTCCAGTTGGGAGTGCTATTCCTTTCTTCCTTCCTTCCTTTCTTCCTTCCTTCCTTCCTTCCTTCCTTCCTTCCTTCCTTCCTTCCTTCCTTCCTTCCTTCCTTCCTCTCTCCCTCCTTTCCTCCCTCTCTCCCTCCCTCCTTCCTTCCCTTTCTCCTTTCATTCCTTCCTTCCCTCCCTCTCTTCCCTTTTCTCCCTCTTCTCTCTCCTTCCTCTGTATCCTCTCCCTCTGTCCACATAGGGAATCACACCCTTATAATCATCACTTAAATGCTTGTCCTCTCCTCTCCTCTCCTCTCCTCTCCTCTCCTCTCCTCTTCTCTTCTCCCTGACCCTGTTTCTCTCTCTGTGTCCTCTCCCCTCCCCAGTCCCATCTATCTTTTGTTAAGGGTAATGGTCCTTAACTAAGCAATATAATTGATGCTTTCTGCAAGTTGGTGCCACTTAAAAGAAAAATCCTATCCCTTCTTTAGATGGTCTCTTAGGAGTTATAGCTATCTTATAATTTAATAGTTTGAAAAGTCAAAGACTCATATATGCTGATACAAAAGAGATCCAATAGGTCATTTAGTTCAACACCCTCATTTTACAAATGACCAGAAACTAAATTGCTATCCCTCTTTATTTAGCTCCAGTCTTAAATCATCAATTTCCCCTCAAAATATTGAACTGCATTTCCCATAGATACTTCACATTCAACATGTTCAAAACAGAATTTATTATCTTCATTTTTTTTCATCAAACCTTGCCCTCCTTGGGGAATGCCAACCTATCAGTCATGCAGGCCCATGATCTCAGTGTCATTCTTGCCTCTTCATTCATACTCATTGCACATATCCAATCTCATTCTTTTCCACCTTCACAATATCTCACATAGTATACATTTCCTTCTCTCCACTCATAAAGCAGCTGCACTGGAAGAGCTCTTGTTTGCCTTATATCTGGAATACTATAATCTCATTCTGATTGGTCTTTTTGCCCCAAGTTTCCCCCTCACTCCAATTCATCCTTCATTCAACTACCAAAGTTGTTTTATAAAGTGTAGATTTTCCCATGCTGTCCCCCCTCCCCCTCAATAAACTCCAGTGGCTTTCTATTACATTCACAATAAAAGAGAAATTCTTACATTTGACTTTTTTTTTAAACTTTCACAACCTGGTCCTTCTAGTTTCTGAGCATTTCTTTGTATCCCCAGAGCTTAGCATGGTACCTGGCATAGAGTAAGCATTTCATAAATGTTTCTTAACTAACTCACTGCTCAGGGTCACATAGTAACTAAGGTAGAATGTGAACCTGGGTCTTTCTGATTTCTATTTCAATGTTCTATCCACTGCATCAAGCTGTTGATTAAACAGCCAAAGTGTGATTGGATCCTCCTAGTGTCTATTTTTCTTATATTTGATTCTTGTGGCAATAGCATCCCTAATCTGGACCAATTGAGGAAGTCAGTTTGAATTAGGAGCTGTATAAATTATGAAGTCCTTTTAAAGAATTCCTATTTGATTATTTTCAATTACAAGAGATACCCCAAATCAAATTAGATTGCCATTTTCCCCTAAGGTAACATACTAATAGATCTATTTATTTATTAGAACATTTATTATATGATAAAAAATCACTAGATTTAGAGACATAAAATCTGAGATCAAATACTGTTTGTTTCAGTTACCAGCTGGGTGATCTTGACTAACTCATTCTTTTCCTTCCTCTCTGGCTTCCAGTTCCCTCACCTTCAATGTGACCAAAAGAATAATTCGCATTTCTAGATTTCAAAAATTCTAGGATAGAACTAAGGGAATTAGCAAGTGCCCAAATAGTGTGATTTGAAGGGTGCTATGGAAACCTTTCTTCCATACACTTCCCCCAAAAAAGCAACCTCCTCTTTACCCCTTTTCTTTGCCTGGAATTCTTAGAATTTCATTGCACTGGGTTTTGTCACTGATTAAAATGTAAATATAACCAAGGAAGAATAAGGCGACAAACCTTCTAAGTTATTTGTAGATAATGTGAATGAAATTTATTATGATCTTAGATCCAAAGTGGTTTCTTTTCTTTTTAAGAATAAGGATAACTGACATTTAAAGAGAGACTTTTAAAATATTTATAGATCATATATAAATTTTTTTTTTTATTTGATCATCAAAACAAGACAAACAAAACAAAGCAAACAAAACTCAGTTAGGAACTGCAGATATTCTTAGACTCATTTGACAGATAAGGAGATTGAGTTTAAGGTCAGGACACTGGACCATGATCAGACAACTAAAAGATGTTGAAGGAAGAATTTGAAACTGAGACTGTCTTAACTCCAATTTCAGTGTTGTTTCCAATATCTGGAGAAATCATAAGGTTATGTTGTACCTTCATGGAGTTTGGAAGCAGGAAACATTAAGATAGGGAAGAAAGAAGACAAAAGTGGGTGAAGACTTATATCTTTGATAGGTTTCAATAGTTCATGAGTTTACACCTGGGTGAGACCTTATAAATTATAGACGAGAAAACTAAAACTCAAAGAAATTGAGATTTGCCACAATCACATTAGTAGCAAGGGGCAAAGCTAGCATTTAAACCAAGGTCCTTTGATTTCAGATCCTTTGACTACAAATTTATTCTTCTTCCATCTAGGACACTTTCCCCAATATCTCTCCTATACCAGACAGGACAGGGCTTCATTAAACTGTGAATGGGCAGCGTCTATTTATTACACAAATAAATATAGTACTAAAGAACTTCACAAATATCTTGTTGTCATGGGTGGATTCATCTACAATATCACCTATTTTCCTTATTAATTTTGTTGTCCTTATTATTAATGCAATGTTATGACCAATGGATACCAGAAATATTTCTAATGATATACATATATATATATTAATATTGTACCTTTTCATCTTTAAAGATCATTTAATCATTTTTTTTAATTCAAAATTCTTCAGAAACTGTAGCAAGTACCAGGGAAACTTGATAAGAAAGACATGAGGTCCATATGACTGAAGAATCATTGCTTCAACATCTCTCTAATAAAAGATTAACAATGAAACTGAGGAAAATGGGCTGATTTTTTTTTTCTAACATGGTCTGAAAGCATGAGAGACTGCTATAAAATAGTAAAATAAATAAATAAAGTGGCAAGAAAATGCCTCTGGTGAAAAAGAAATCAATTTCATTCTCCAACCTGTAACATCCTCTAAATATTGTCTTTTGTAATAAAAGTCCCTCATGAAAAGTCATAAAATGCCAAAACAGGAGGAGTGTGACCTTTCTTTTTCCTTCTTTTTTATGATAGATGTGATTGGAAATCATTTTCTTTGCTTTTTCTTTTAGAGAGAACTAATTTCCCTAATTCAGAGGTCATGATATTATTTAATTTAGGGCTTTGGAATGTAAAACACATGACTTTCCCAAGCTATAGAGAAGAGAGTATTCACTCTGGAAAAAAATACACATCATTTTCTCATTTCCTTAATCTGATGCTGTAGGTGGTCAAGTCCAATTGCTCAGCTTGGCCTTACGAGTTTGTTTAGTTTAGAGGCAAAAAAAAAAATGATATAGGATTGGTAAATTTGGGGGGAAATTAACTTTAAATGGTCAGTTTATATAATCTCATCATTTCCAAGAGTTAGGTAGGAGAACTGGATCGTTGTTTGAAAAAGACTGATAGCAATGGGGGATTTTCATAAGGCAGGCTGAAGCAGAGAGAAGCAATAAAACAAGGCACTGAAAACCATTAACATGTAATTTGGGAATAGAAGATGCTCAAGCAAATATGTTAATGCAGCTGGTGGCAAATCTGAATTTTCCTGTTGGCATCGTTGGTTGTTTAGCTAGTTAAAATTCTGTAATGGTTGAAAATATCTCCTAGGTTTAAACTTAACCATCTAAGGCAGATGGGATAACTGTCTAATCTAAAAGGGAAAGTAGAATAAAATTCACAGAGGGGCTAAGGGAGAGAGAAAAATGAAAGGCAGCTCTTTGATATTCTAAACTTGTCTTATCCAGCTAATACAGACATCTTGCCCATGAAGTTAACATTACCACAAATGGGAGTCCTTAACCTGGTTTACCCAATCTGGCTCAACTCAATTCATAAAGGACTTCTGAAGAAGAATACAGAATTACCAGTCTATTTCATCAGTGTTGACATTTTAGTGTTCTGCTCATAATTGAAATGATAGACCCAATTCAAATGAGGCTTGGAGTCAGGAAGACACAAGTTCAAATCCTACCTCAGATAGATATTTGCTATGTGACTCTAGACAAATTGTTTACCCTCCCCTTACCTCAGTTTCTTCATCTGTAAAATGAGAGAATTGGACTTGATGCCTTACTTCTAAGGTCCCTCCCATCTATAAATCTATGGTCCTATGTTACTTTTAGTTCTCCTCACTTTGACTAAATTTGAACATACAGATACTTCCTGGCATTGTGAATTTGGAGTAGATGATAATACAAATAAATTACTAATAGAAGAGAAATTAATTAAGACAAATAAACAATGGAACACAGTTTAAAAATTACCTATAGGAAAAAAAAAGTAATTTTCTTTTTTTCTTTGCTTTTTCTTTTATTTTCTTGTTGCACTCAACTTGAAACCTTTATGACGTGAAAACACTAGTCAAATTTGTGTGATGGGACTTTATGAAGGAAATATGAAGGGAGTAGACTTCACATGTCTCAGCCTCTGTCTTTCTATCTCTAATCAGTTCTATAAAACCTTTTGTGTGTTTGGTTTCAAGCAGCATTAGATCTATCTAAAAAGAAACCTCAGCTAGGTGATTTCATTTCATTTACTTTCATTATAATCTCCAGGCTTTTTCATTTTAACTGTTCTCCTCCCCTTTTGATGCTTCAGTGAAGGAGACAAAAGGGCATGCTTGCCTTCCAAAAAGTTATATTTTATTATTGACAAGGGTACCTACCATCTGGTCTGGGGAAATATTGGGCAGATAATGCCAATATCAGTTCATTTTCTAAAGAGAAATCCACTTTCTGAACTGAGAATTCAATTCAACAAACATATTTAAGTACCTACAATGTGCAGAGGACTGTGCAAGAATCGAGGGAAGACACCAAAATAAAAAATATGGTTTTCTTTTGTTTCATTAATAACCAGAAGCTTTCTGGATGTTGTATTGAAAAAGATTTGAATACAATGACCTCTGAATTTCCATTTCACTGTAGGATTTTATAATGTTATGTGGTTGCTCTATTTCCAAATAACTCTGAGAAGCTTTCTCTTACCCCACTGTGGGTGTTCACATGATGCTTTGGTGGGCTCCTGTGAGAAGCAGTGGGGAGGTCTTTGAGATTTTCCCTTCTATCTTTTTTTTTTCTTTGTAAATATTTTTTTTAAGCAATTGGGGTTAAGTCACTTGCTCAAGGTGACACGGCTAGTCATTATTTGTGTGTGGGTGCTCATTTCTGAGGCCGGATTCGATCTCGGGTCATCCCAACTCCGAGGCCGGCGCTCTTACTCACTGCGCCCCCTAGCGGCCCCTACCCTTCTATCTTTTATCCTTTGGGTGGGCAGGTGTCCCATTTGTGGCAGGTACAGGATAAGATGTTCCTTAACGTGTGTTCATACTCTATTGCTGAAAAGCCCACCCTATATCTTCAGAGTATTTGAGAGTATGTAAGTAGCCAAGTCTCCCATGAATTGAGTCTTCAATGATAATTCAATTAACCATCTATTGTATGAAGGAGAACCTAAAATATAATGGATTACATACCTGAGTTCTCCCAAAGACCTGCTCAGTATAATTCAGTTAGATTCGAGGTCTTGGGAAGTACAACTCTGCAGTTAGTAAGGGACACAGGGTATGTACTACATAATCTACTTATAACTTCATTTTCACGTTGATCCAACTAAATCATGAAGTAATTTAGCTAATCCTACCATACTAGAAATGTGGCCTCAGACATTTACTAGCTGTGTGAACCTGGGCCTCAGTTTCCTCATCTATAAAATGAGCTGAAGAAGGAAATGGCAAAACATTTCAGTATCTTTGCCAAGAAAACCCTAAATGTGGACACAGAGAGTGGGACATGGCTGAAAAGCAAAAAAAAAAAAAAAAAAAAAAAATACATAAATAAACTTACAGATGAGGACCACACCCTGAAAGTTGTAGATCAAAACCCAGCCAAGTCTTTCAATTCAGTTCAACCCTAGTCCATAATCTCATGGAGTTCTACACTATAAGAACAAAGCAGAACATATTCTACCACTCATTTTCTTAAGAGAGCTGCATTGGATAACCAAGGTTTAAGTATCTTGCCCAAAGTCACTGCAAACAGTGTCAGTGGTGAGACTTGGACCCATGATTCCCTGATTGTAAGACCAGCTTGCTACCTATTATGCCATGGTTCCTGCTGATTTCTCACTTAAAATAAATACCTCCATCAAAAAAAAAAAAAGTATCGGGGTAGCTAGGTGGTGCAGTGAGTAGAGCATCAGCCCTGGAGTCAGAACGATGTGAGTTTAGTTCCAGCCTCAGACACTTAATGCACACACAAACAAAAACCTACCCGTGTGACCTTGGGCAAGTTACTTAACCCCAATTTCCCTCCAAAAAGCAAAAAAAAAAAAGTATCAATAAAAACAAAAGTGGGGTTTTAATAAATTCAAAAGTATTAAACACCTACCTTATACTAGGAATAAAAAGAAGGGGGGAAAGCTGACATTTAAGATGTGCACAGTGCTATATATCCATTATTTATTTGCAAGTGTGCTAGAGCCAGCCACTACCACCATTTTTCAATTTTCTGTGTTAGAATTTACATTTTTCTGTGTTAGATGAACAAAACAGGGGGCGGGGGGGGGATAACAGCGTAGTAGTGGAGTACCAGCCCTGGTTCAGGACCTGAGTTCAAATCCAAACTCAGACACTTAGCTGGGTGACCCTGGACAAATCACTTAATCTTTACTACCTTAAAAAAAAAAAATACACCAGAAATCCACAAGTGCTACTATCCAAAGTTAGTTTATTGCTTTGTTGATTGTCTAGAGAAAATAATGGGGGTGGCTAGGTGGCGCAGTGAGTAGAGTGTCGGCCCTGGAGTCAGAAGGACCTGAGTTCGGATCTGACCTCAGACACTTAACGCACACACAAATAAAAACCTAGCCGTGTGACCTTGGGCAAGTTACTTAACCCCAATTGCCCTCCAAAAAGAAAAAAAAAAGAAAATAATAGAGAAAATGTTAATAATGCAGATCAAACTTTCCCCAAGGAGAACCTATTATTAAATATTTCACAAAACACTCCATTTATATCATGTGACCTTTAAAATACTCTTGTGAGATAAACGATATCCTTATCATTCCCATTTTAGAATAGAAAACTGAGACTCAGAGAGATTAGGTTAGTTGACCAAAGTCACATAGGTGTATAAAAGTAAATTTGAACCTAATTCTTTGGGTCCAAATCCACCTCTGTAGTCATCACTCATTCCTACCTCTCATGTAGATTCTTTGATATATGTACTTAAATGCAGCCATGACCTACATGACTTCAGTGTCCTCCATTGATCTCCTGATTCCTAAACAGCATTAGTTCTGTTCTGCATTAGACTATGTAAATTCAATTTTCCTACAAAGGTGTCAAATACCTCCCACCTGTCAAATCTCTTCCCTTACTACCCAACTAGCAAATCTAAGTTAAAACTATTTGGTTCCCATTTCTTTCAAATGTTGGTGAGCAATTCATTTTGGCATTGAACACAAATAGAATCATCAGGTAATGGCTGCCTTTGTTAATGAATAGCTCCCTTGGGCCCCATACTGCCTGAACCAAACAAATGACTTCATAGGTCCACAAGCTCATTATTGACCTGACTTAGATCCAGCTTCAGGCACTCAGATCATTAAAGTATCTATCTCTCCTCTCAGCATGAGGGAAAACACACACCTTTTTTCTTAAGTCTCTCTCTTTTTCTGTACTTGAACTTTTTTTCTTCTTCACCTATAGTCTTTGAGCACCCATGTTAAATTAAGTCTTTCTCTCTCACTAGTGACCCCACATGTGAGCTTCACTAGTCAACATGTACACAGCTGGGGAAGTGCCCTTTTTATTGTCTCACCAAGCCCACCACAGAGGGTCACAACCTTGTCAGGAATTTTCTCTTTTCAAGTCTTAAGCACCCACAAGTCCAACTTCAGTTTAATAAGGAAATGGAGAGCTGAGCTAGGATTTTTTCAGAGAGCCTTGAGGGGCTCATTTAATATACTTTATATATTTGGCTCACACATATGTTAAGTGAATACGTTTATTGGAAAGTACCAAAGAAAAAAGGAAAACCAACAAGCCAAACCAAAACAAAACTTTGACCTGTCTTGTAGTATATGTAAAGTGATGTTATAGATATCATCTTTCACCTGCAATGAGCAATTCTTTCTTTAAAAGATATTTTATTGATGCTTTTTAGATGAAAGTTACTTCCCAACACTCCTCCCCCTCCCATCTAGTCATAGTATACTCCCTTACAAATAGAAAGCAGGCAAAATAAACCCATATAGTGACCATAGTGACAACAACTGTCTCATTTTACACCTATTGTCCATGATCTCTCTGTTAAGAGGAGAGAGGCTCACTTTTCCATCAGTCTTATGAAGTCAAGATTGGCCTACAATGAATGTCTTTCCGTGTTGTTTTTCCTCTATGTTACTGAAGTCATTTTGTAAAATGTTTTCTTGCCTCTGTTTGAGAAACACTTTATGTCCTAAAAACAGTTTTCAGAATTTTAATGGCAAAATGAATCAATCAAGTACTAAAAATGTATTAAGGATGTACTATGTGCTAGTCACTATTCTAGCTGCTGACAAAATGAAAAGTAGGAATTGCTTTGATTTTTTTTCAAATAATTTAATTTAATTTACCTTTGGAGCCAAGGAAGAACAGAAAGATTTTTTTTTTTTTATGGCTCATAATAAGTAATGACACAATGCAAAATAAAGTCCCAAATTATACTTAACCACAAACATCAAATATTATTTATCTGCAGAGAAAAGTCAAAACAAAGTTATACATTTACTCCTATTTACCGCTAGAAAAGACTTTTATTAGGGAGAGATAGAAAAAGACATTTTGTAGTGAAATCAAGAACAGAGAAAACAGGTGTGAAATATGAAGCCCACGTGCATTCTCCCTCCCTTTTCTTCAATTTTGATCCCAATGCTGAAATTTATAATGAAGGAGCATATAGCATTTGACAAGGTGGTAGTAATCAGTTACCTAAGGGGGGAAAATGGATTCTTTAAGTACTGAAACTGAAAAATTAAGCTACAAAATAATAGAATATAGTGATTAAATACTTTTTTGGAAAAATTTGTTGGAAAATTAATTCATAATTTGGAGATGTTTCTACTACAGAAAAATGGAACTATGCCTGCCTTATCCAAGTTGCTTTTTTTAGCACACATTAAACTTGCTTTATACAAGGGGTTCTCTTCAAAGCAAATATATGTATATAGAGTTTTTTTTGTTTTGTTTTGTTTTGTTTTTGCTGAGATTAACTCCATGATAAGTTTTGAGATGGTCCCTCCATCCCTCAAAAAAATTACTGAGAAGAGAGCTCATAGTTGAGTTTTAACTTATGTTAAGAGAAATATTGTATCAATATTATACATGGCAGTAATTTTTCACATGATCCCTCTAACATGTTCCATCAATAAACATTTGATAAGCACCTACTACATGCCAGTCACAGTGGTATAGTGGTAGTCATCAGGATACAAAGACTAAAAGAAAATAGTCCTTTCACCTCAAGAAACTTACCAGCTAAGGAGAGATTCAAGAACAGTTAGAAATATATACAAAGGGATAGAGAGTGACGGCTGGGTGGTACAGTGAATAGAGCACTGGCCCTGGAGTCAGGAGGACCTGAGTTCAAATTTGGCCCCAGACACTTAACACAAAAACTAGTTGTGTGACCTTGGGCAAGTCACTTCACCCCACTTCACCCCACTTGCCCTCCAGAAAGCAAATATGTATGTATATATATATATACACACACACAGAATACAGCACCAATAATTTTGGTGCAGTGGATAGAATGCCAGGACTAGGGCCAGGAAGACTCATCTTCTGAGTTAAAATCTGCCTCAGATATTTACTAGTCATGTGACACTGGGCAAATCATTTAACCTTGTTTACCTCAATTTTCTCATCTGTAAAATGAGCTGGAGAAGGAAATGGTAAACCATTCCAGTTTCTTTGTCAAGAAAACCCCAAATAGCGTCATGAAGCATCAGATAAAACTACTGAACAGCAACAAGTGTACCAGATCCTATGCTAAATGTTATGTATTAAAAGAATGAAAAAATGGGCTTTACCTATAATAAGCTCCTATTCAGATGGGGGACACAATACGTAAATAAATAGATGTACGGATAGATAGATAGATAGATAGATAGATAGATAGATAGATAGAGATAAATAAATAAATAATGGATTAATGAATGAATGAATAACCAAATATAGATGAAAGAGAGTCTCAGAAGGGAAAGCATAAATTGTAAGGCAGATCAGGGAAGTCTTCCTTCAGAAGATATGATTGGAGCTAAGTCTCAAAGAACAACAACAACAAGGACAACAACAACAAGACAACCTAAGGGCACTTAGAGTTGGAAGTCAAAAGGGAAAGTATTCCAGGAATGAGGGAAAGCCAGTACTAAGATAAGAAAAAGGACATGGAGTATTGTTTTAGTGTATCAGTAAGTAGGTGACTGTAGAGTGATAATAAAATACACGTAGGGGAATAAAGCATAAAGACAGATAGAGATATAGAGATATCTCCTAAAAAGTAGGGAGAGATTTGGTTATAAAGAACTTTAAATTCCAAATAAAAGAATTTATATTTAATCCTGGAGGTCAGAGGAAGCCAATGGAATTAATCAAGCAGGAAAAGAAACAGTTACTCCTGAATCTTAGGAAGATTATTTTGGCTATTGATTGGAGAATGGAATGAAGAGGGGATAGAAGTCTCTTTCAGTAGACTAGGTAAGAGATGATAAGAGTCTGAATTAAGATGGTGACTATGTGAGTGAAAGGAAGGGAATGCACACTAGAGATACTGCTATGTTAGAAATGGTAAGACCCTCTGTGAATTGGATATATGGGGTGACTGAGAGTAAAGAGTTAAGCATGACAGTGAGAGAGGACCTTAGTGCCATCATGAGTGTGCCCTCTCCCAAAGGCAGAAGCAAGAAGGATCTGTCCTGAACTCCTGAACTCTTTACTCTGGCCCTCATAGGGACACAATCTAGTCATCATTCTCTACCATTAAGGAGAGACTTAGACAAATGCTTAGACTTGAACCTTAAGATACACACACACACATTCATACACACATACATACATATATACATACACATATATACACACATACATATATAGACATATACATGTTGGGGGCTATGCTCAGGATTATTATTATAAGCATAACATGCATTTGGAAATCCCTGATTTAGAAGATAGAATTTGAAACCGGGAGTGAGGAAGACTTAAAAGTCTTGCTTCTGCCATATCTTCCCTGTGTAACTATAGAGAAGTCACTTAATCTTTTAGCACTCAAGACTAATTCCAAAAACTAAGTTACAGATGAATCATGAGTCTGCACTGCTGAAAGGGAATTCAATGAAGCAATAGCAGGTCTAGACTTTGTCTTCATTCCCCCTCCTCCATTTCCCCCAGACAAACAAAAAACACTTAGCACTTCTTGTACCTTTAAGTTCCTCTCCACAAAGGTAATGATTGTGAATAAAAGTTTCTTAAGGATGCTCCTCTTATCTCAAGAATATGTATGACCTTAGATATCTCAGATGTTCTTTAGATTGTGAATTAAGACAACTTCCTCTATCATACTCAGTTTCTATATGCATAAAATGGGTGTAATAATGCTGTAGCCCTTATCTATTGAGGTTATTAGGAGGAAAGTATTTTGTAAATCTTAAATTGAAGTAGATATGTAGGTTAGTATTCATATTTCTATTGATTTTGGTCTTACTCTAGACTTGATTTCATTGTTTTTTATTTAATTCAATGGAGATATATATATATATATATATATATATATATATATATATATATATATATATATATATATAAAGAAAAATGGAATCCTTGAAAGGTTCCTATGCTAATAATACTATTTTATATTTAATGTCCTGCAGACCATTATGTAGGTGGATAAAATGACACCTTTATAAATTAAATAAAATTGTGAATGTTGTATTATTTTAACAACAATGACAATAACACAATGGTGATGGTCATGATGGTCATGATGGTGGTGGTGATGGTGGCGTTGCAGTGTAAAACTATGACCCTAATGAATATTAAGTCAGCCATGAGTTTCGATTATAAATATGAAGCGATTACAAGGGGAATTCTAGTTAGGGCATCTTAAATAAAGATTTTTGTTATGATCCTTCTGTTATTTTGTTATATTCATTATGCAATAGTGTTTATACACAGTGCTTTAAATTTGCAAAGAACTTGAAATACATAGAAGTGACACAATGGACAGTGTCCTGGAGTCAGGAAGACCTGAATTCAAATTCAGCTTCAGAAACTGAATAGTTGTATAACCCTAGACAAGACACTATATCTGCCTGCCTCATTTTCCTCATCTGTAAAATGAAAATAATAATAGCACTTATCTCCCAGGACTGTTCTGGAGATAAAATGAGATAATATTTATAAACTTAAAGTGCTATATAAATGCTAGCTATTATTATTATTGTTGTTGTTGTTGTTGTTTATATAATATATAATTTCATTTGATCCCTCTAACAATCTTATTAGATGAACTACAAAAAATTTTTACATTCATTTTTTTCAGAGGATCAACAAGAGACTCAGGAGATTGACTTTGCCAGAATCTCTAAGTTAGTAAAATGTCTGAGACAGAATTCAAATTCAGGTCTTCCCAACTCCAGGGCCAACACTCTACCCATAATGTCATGTTGTGATTCACTTTTCAATGAGACTATCCTATACATCTGTTTGTTAAAATAAGCTTAGGGATTTTGGAAAGCCATGTAAACACAGATCCATATGCACTCTATTGATGATAACTTATAAAGCTAACTACAGACCCTGTCAGGCCCCCTTTCACCATTTAAACTATTGTTATATCACAAATGTATATCTCAATAGCAGGAAGGAGAGGAATAAATATAATCAACACAGAAGTGGGGACCCCTAAGTTATAAAACCACAGATATTAGAACAGTCTCCATGTTGCCATTCTGTCCACAAAGAATGTGACATATATTAGTTTGTGATTATATAGTTTTAGGGGATGTATTTCTTGGGGAAACAAACTGACCAATAGCAGGGGTCAAAAGAAGTCACTACTCAATCATGGGCTGTGGAAAGGCAAAGAAGAGAGTAATTACTAGGAAAGCTAGTAAAACCTATCTTTAAGTTCCTCTTCTGACATATATTGGTTGTGTGACCCTGGACAAGATAACTTCACTCTAAACACTAGCTAACTGGAAGGTACAGATCTCTATTAGTAGATTTCCTTTTTGGGGAGTTTCCTATACCAATGAAATGTACAGATTTAGATCCCATCCTTGTCCCAAAGAGTACTTAAAAAAAATAAACTGAAGTAGGTTGGAAAATGAAACTAGAACTAAACTCTGATGAGTCTTGAATGCCAGGGCAAGGAGTTAATATTTTACTTGATAGACAAATAGAAACCTTTGACAAGAAGTGCTATAATCAGTCAGACCTGTGCATTAAGATTCTTTTTTAAGTGGTTGGAAACTGGAGAGACTGGAAGCAGGTAGGTAGACCAGTTAGGCAGCTCTTATAGTAGTCCAGGAGGAAAGTAATTAGTTACTTATTAATTAGTTTACTTACTATCAACCAATTAGTTTACTATCAATTAATTAGTTTACTTACTATCAACAAAAATTGAGGTTATCATAACCCAAAGAAATGTATTTCTTGAAGAAGAATTCAATTTATCACAATAGGCAGATGGAGAATGTTTTATCAAAAGTGGTTCTTGGAATCCCTCGAATCAATCCAAATAGGGAACCACCTACACTGTTTACCTGTAAGCTTAGACTATGTTGAACTACGAATGTATTTTGTTTCACTAATATTCCAACTCTATTTTCCAACAATTCAGTGGCAAAATGGAATTTCCAAAGAAAATCGACTGATAATAAGTTGGACAGGTCTATCTATCAGTTTGTAATGGAAGCTACCAATCGGCTACATTGAATGGAATTACTTGTTCCATTACAAAAGAGGTTTCAAAAATACCTGCCATGTTATGTATATTTTCTACACAAAGTGAATTTAAAAATATGAAAATGACAATTTTATAATAAGCACAGAAATATGTGCCTTTAGCAATAGGCTTTGTATGTGTTGGAATAGCCTCTATTTTCTCATAAAAATGAGTTTTGGTACCTTTTACCCTTCAGTGATTATTTTCCCCACAGAAAACAATTTCAAAACTATCCAAAATTGGGCATTGTTTTACATTCCAATATATTCTTAGAATTATTGGTTGTCTATGTAGTTGGAATCTGGAAACCCAACTACACGTTGTAAACAAACTATTCTGTTAAATCTCCTTGGAATCAAGCTAGGCAGATTCTTATTTTGGAAAATTTCAACTTGCAAATATTTCAATAATAGTATCTATATTTCTTCATCACTAAGTAATAGTTTTGATAGATTTTTAACTGGAAGTGATACCAGAGGTTCACTAGTTCAACCTTCTGTTTATTGATGAAGAAGCAGAGGCCAAGGGAGGTTAAATGATTTGCTAAGATCCCAATGATGGCATTGGAATTTGAATCTAGCTAAGACTTCTTATAGCAGGTGGTACTGAGCTTATCTTTAAGGACCCTAAGGGTTTTAAGTCTCAGAAGGGAAGAGGGATCCCCTTCAAGGAATTGAAAAGCAATTTACTATAAGGCACATCAATGGGAAATTTGAGGTCCAGATAAGAGAAATGGTAATTAGGAGTTCAGCTCAGTTAGGGCATAGATTGTATAGGGGAAGTAAAGGAAAATAAATCTGAAGAAGTAATTGGGAACCAAATTTTGAAGAACTTTAAATACTAGGCCGAAGAGACTATTCTTTATCATAAAGTAAATGGGGAACCAGTATGGATTTTTGAGTAGGAATATGATTTTTGGATGCCCTATTTCCTATTTTAAATTTCTTGTCTCCTGATCCTACTCTCTTATTCAGGAGTAAATATTTTAATATGGCCATTAGTTCCACAAGAGTATTTTATATGTAAATATCCACATTTAATTAAGTTAGTATGTCAAATCTTGGTCACAAGTACTAATCCACCAATTTTCCCTACATTTAATGCTTTTATTTCAATGTATGACATTGAAGGAATTGGGGACATTTAGCTTAGAAATTAGAAGATTCAGGGGCACATGATAGATATCTTCTAGTATCTGAAGGAGTGCCGTGACAGAAAAATGAGACTAGCTCAGTTTGACTCCAAAGTGTACAACCAAGAGAAAAGGGTAAAAATTAGAAAAGGAATAAATTTAGGTTGACACCAAGAAATGATAGAGTAGTCCAAGAGGAGATTGACTGACTGGGAAAGAAGGAGATTCCCCCTCTTTACAGAATTCTTCAAATCAAGACTGGATAACCACATGCCATATAATGTTTTTAAATGGGGATTTCTTAGTATGTGAATTATAATAAATGATTGCTGAGTTCTCTTCAAATTCTTAAATTGCATGATTCCATTTAGAAGAATGAGCTCTGAACTGGTCAGGACATCCTAGTTTTGGCTAGCTATGTGCTCTGGGCAATTTAATTTTCTTCTCTCTTTGCCTCAACTTACATAATGAAAGGGATGAACTAGATGCTATCTATAATGACTTTTCCAGCTATAAAATTGAAGAACTGATGTCCCTAGTGTTGTGACTTCTAATTATCTAGTAACTGTTTACCTGTTTACACTTTACATCCCTGATTATCTCATTTTAGCTTTCCTTATCCTCCAGCTGGGCAGACAAGATATCCTCTCTGCCTGGGGACCATGACCAAGAACTTCATATAGTAAATAGAGTTGCCAGTCAGCACCAGCTGTATCAAGTGCCAGCAACGAATGCCCTATAATCTTTCTGTCCAATTGTCTGACGCCTTTATCACCTATGGACCAAGAGCTCCTGAAGCTGCTGCTGCTTTGGCCCATGTCACTGTCACAGACTTGGAATCTGGACAGGCCTCCACACCTATGTACAAACTTCTCCTGAAGATCTCCAACTCTGTCTTAGGCTAGAAAAATATATCACTATGACCTTTTGCTGCTCTGTCACTCGAAAATTTGAATCAAAGTGATGAGGTACAGCTCTGGGAGCCCCTTTGAGCTCTCCTTGAATCTTTAAGGTACAGATTCTGGGAACCTACCTTGAATTCTGATTAAATTATCCCATTTGATGAGGCATTTACATGAGACTATAAACCTTACTTTGTGGCTGGGCCCAGACCTCTGTTACTAGTCTAGCCCTCCATTGTCCTATCTACTTCCCACCCCTGAGCCTATCAAAATATCAATCCACCATTGAACTGGCCTATCCCACCATTGTCTGTAGCCTCCAGCACCTTTCTACCCTTAATCACTCATTGACCTCATCTGACTTCTCCTGAAGACCCTCCCCAAACTCCTCCTTTAGACTAACCCTAGATTCCTGTCACAACTTTCTGTATATCAGATCCCATCTTCCCTCCATATGGTGTGAGAGTGTCATAGAATGACCTAGCACAGATTTACTCTGTGTTTAATACAAGCGAACTTTTAAGAAACTTTACTTTTCCTTGGCTGAGAAGACTTTGAGTCAAATTCATTCAGCAGGACCTGGCGTTTTGGTATTTTGGGGTGTCCAGTTCAAGGGTGGATTGATATTTTGATAGGCTCAAGAGTGGGAAGCAGATAGGACAATGGAGGGCTAGGCTAGTAATAGAGGTCTGGGTCCAGCCACAATGTAAGGTTTATGGCATCATGCAAATACCTCATCAAATGGGATGATTCAATCACAGTTCAAGGGGGTTTCCCAGAGCCTATACCTCAAGGACTCAAGAAGAGCTCAAGGAGGCTCCCAGATCCAGTACCTCATCAAAATAATTATTTTATTACCTGGAGAAACTTATACGAACTGATGCTGAGTGAGAAGAGTAGAATCAGAAGAAATTTGTATACAATCACAGACATATCATATTGTGATGACCAACTATGACAGACTGGACTCTTTTCAGCAATGCAGTGATATAAGTCAATCCCAAAAGACTCAAGAAAGAGAGAAATGCGCCATCCAGAAATATAACTAGAAAGAACTGAGCCTGAATCCTGATGGAAACAAACTAAATGATCTTTTTCTTTTCATTGTTTGGTTTTATTTCTTCTTTACTATCTTTCATTCCACCTAGTACAATACGCCTTTGTAATTGGAATAATGTCTAATATGAATGTATTTGCAGATCCTATACTGGACTATATGCAGTTGTGGGAGGAGGGGGGAGGGAAGTAAAGGAAATTTGAAAATCAAGGAACTATGGAATTGAATCCTGCTAACTGAAACTAAACTAATAAATTAATTTTAAAAAATTGTTTAGACAGGAATGTTGGGAGAGTTCAACTGGGTGACTACCCTTAATCTGGCATCTTGGTTCTACCCCATTTCTTCTTTCAGTACCTGAGGATGTAGTTCATCTGGGCCAAGTCTTACCTTCACAACAGTGGCTTTTCCAATTCCTGCTCCATCTCGACACCTTTTTCCATGCATTATTAAAAATTCATCTCATTCCACCACCCTGTCAACCAACTACCCTTGAGCTTGCTTATTCTGGAGATTTTCTGTCAAACAAACACGGAGATTGAGGTTACCACCACTGAAAAAAGTATGTCACTCTTGCTGATGGCTCATGCTTCTATTCTTCCTGTTGATTTATTCCATGTGCCTTTATTAGAGAATACCTTCTATTCTGACATTCCTCATTCTTCTGCTGTTTCCTGACTTATTCAATATAATTTATATGAAATACAGAAAAGAATCACCTCAGCAAGTCTAAACCAGCAGACCCAATATTCCTTAAGTTTGGGGAGGGAGGGACTGCTTTTTGTCTCTTGGCTCATTTATGTATTTGTTTTAGGCATCTATTATAATTATAGGATAATTTTATCAGTGGTCTGCACCACCTTCTGGGACTGACCTTTTCCAGAATATGTAATTTAATCAGGGCTTCCTTAAAACCCAATCCCCAGTTCCACCCGCTGCTCTCTTTTGATGACTTGGGCCTTATCACACCCCTGCCTCCACAGTTAGGGTCTTCTTTCAAAGGTTATCACCATGCTGCCTCTATCAAGGATGCTGAAGGCCTAGTACAATTGACTGGATCCACTGTTTACAGGATAATCACTGATAGCAGGCCTAATAAGTTGCCCTTATAAATCTTTTAGATGGGGATGGAGGGATAGGAAAGGGTCAGTGTAAAAGCAGAAGATTGTGGTTAAAGACCAAATAGGAGAATTCTTAAGGTAGAAAATGTATCCCTCAAGCAAAAGACATATAAAGATGGGGGATTCTTTGGACACAGGTTTCACCATGCCTGAGGTGAGCCCTAAACAGATGGTAGAGTCCATTTCCAGGTTTTACAAATAGGAAAGGGAGAAAGAGAGAGTCTGTCCCAGCTCTTGTCTTGCAGGGTTGCTCCCTCATTGCCCCTTAACAGTTCATGCTTGGGAGAATTTCAATATACATTTCCCCACAATCCTTCAGTGAAGGAAGAGATAATCAATTTAACCCAAAGATAGTTGAATGGATGTCATCTTGAATAAGTGAAATCATAATCAATGGACTTAGAAGATGGGTGGCTGGTTTTGGAATTAGGAAGGCCTCACTTCTAGCTCTATTCTGGACACTTTCTAGTTTGGGGACCGTGGGGAAGACAGTCAACCTGCGTCCCTAAGGATAGCTCTCTAGGTACATAACATTAAAAAAAATGAGCATTAAAAATGTGTATAGTTATCCCTTCCACACTGAGGTTTTCCCCATTGCGGTTTCAATATATCACAGATTGGCATAAGAAATTAAGTTGAAATTTGGGGAAAGTTTTTGCAACAAATGACAGCCAACGGCCAGCCAATAACAGAGCAAAAGTGTAGAAACTCAGAAATACAACTATAGGGATATTATTGTATAACATCAACATATTTTAACTTTTAATATGATTCACACTTCTTCCCTGGTATGTAGGGAGGGCCAGAAAATTTTACATGGCTTTTCTGGATTGTGGGGGGTGTGTTGCCCCTAACAATGTGGAAAGGATACTTACCCTTTGAATGAAATTTCTTCCACCAATGAAATCACAGGCCTGGGAACATAAAAAGTAAAGTAAAATCATATCTTGTATATGGGATCATAGGTGCAAAGTTGGGAATGACCCTGAAGGTCATCAAGTATGACTTCCTTGTTTTCATATGAGGAAACTGAGGACCAGAGAATTTAAGGGGCTTGCCAAGATCAACGAAGTATTAGGTGGCAGAGCTGAAATTTGAAACCAAATCCTTTAACAATGAGCTTAGTGCAGCAAGTTCTGAACCTCCTTCTATGTGCTTCTCATCTCATTTGTTCTTGTTCAGTCATTTCAGCTGTATTTGTTCCATTGTTACCCCACTTGGGGTTTTCTTTGCAAAGATACTGAAATGGCTTGTCATTTCCTTCTCTAGGTCATTTTGCAGGTAAGGAAACCAAGGTAAACAGGGTTAAGTATCTTGCCCAGGGTCACAAAACTAGCAAATGTCTGAGGCAAGATTTGAACTCAGAAAGATAAGTTTTCCTGATGGCAGACCCAATACTCTATGCACCACGGCATCATCTAAATGCCACCCCCCCATTTATTGTAGCCAATTCTAAGACAAAATAAATTTAGACTATAGGATTTATATAAATTTGTATTTATATAATGACATTTATATATGTATATATTAAATAGATTATGCTACGTATGTCATATCTATGTTGTTTAATAGCTCAGTTATGTCCACCTGCTCATGATCCTGTGCACCACAGCCTACCAAAAATCTGCATGGAGTTTTCTTGGCAAGGATATTGAAGTCGTTTGATAGTGGATCCTGTGGATTAAAGCAAATAGAGGTTAAGTGACTTACCTAGGGTCATGCAACTACTAAGTGAGAGAGGCTGGGTTTTATCTCATGTCTTCCTGACTCCAGGCCCAGTGTTCTATCCACTGAGCAATTTGGATGCCTCTAGATTAGATCTATATGTCATATATATTATATATCACATATGTAATATACTATATAGTTACATATATTCTATTATATATACTAGCATTATATGAATATTATATAATATTGATATTTATTCCTTATATAAATTTATTAATGCTATTATTTATATTAATCTTATATAATAAATTATGTAGTATGTAATTTACATATTAATATTACATGTATTTATATTAATTTTTATACAAATTTCAGTATTTCATTTTAATGCTCTTTACATATATCCCTTAGTGACACTCATACTCTAAGATACTTTGTACATAGCTTTATAATCCTTTGTCCTTGGAAGACCCAAGAGATGAGTCTATAAAAGAACATGCTAATTTATTCTACCTCTTTTCTCTAATGGAATTTAATCCAAGAAGTAATTGCTCATTATTGAAGGCAATGTTCTTTACAAACTCCAGCAACATCCAGTCCCATAGCATGGAAGGATTTCTTTGGTGATATCCAAAGCAATGACAGTAAGATAAATGTACCTAATCCATGAGGGAAAACTAAAGTGGGAGGAAAATGTCCTATTGCCCAAAGGGCCCCAAGCTATTAAGGTAATGACTCATTGTCAGTTTGGCAAGCCCTTGAGAGCATTCATCATTATGTATCTCTAGTAAAGAGGCTACCGATGGACAATGAGGAAGCCTAGATGGTCCTGGCTTCCATCTGGAATACTGGAGTGCTTTTGGTGATCCCAGTCACTACAATGCATCAAAACTTTATTTCCTTAATAATGATATCCTTTCAGTGATGTTAAGGACAATCAACTGTTGCATTAGAGTGTCAGCCCTGGAGTCAGAAAGACCTGAGCTTACAGCTGGCCCCAGATACTTAATAGCTCTATGACCCTGGGCAAGTCACTTAGCCCTGTTTGCCTCAGTTTCCTCCTCTGTAAATGAGCTAGAGAAGGAAAAGGCAAACCACTCTAGTATCTTTGTCCAGAAAATACCAAATGTGGTCAAGAAGAGTCAGATATGACTAAAACGACTGATGCCCTATAGGTGTGAATCACAGAACAAACACAATATTGGAAAACTTGTGGTTGCAAGTGGCCCAGAGCTTCATAGAAAGATGTATGATGGACAGAAAGAGGCTGCGATCTGTTGCCAACACCGAACTGAATAAGAGGAATGATAGGAAAGACATTTACCTCAGTTTCTCATCTGTAAAATGAGCTGGAGACCGAAATGGCATATCTTTACTAAGGAAACCCTGAATGGGGTCATGGAGAGTTGGACATGACTGAACAAGCTAACAAGAAAAGGAATCATGTGGTAGAGGGTAAAGGCTCTGGAGATTTAGGACCTGGGTTCCTCTCCATTCTCAGCCACGAACTACCTAGATGACCATGAACTCACTTAACTTTGTTTCTCTATTTCTTCCTTTGTAGCATTAGCAGGTCAGAACAAAAGTTTGTTTGGATAATGCTTTTAATTTCAATTGAGTTGAGGTCTTTTTTTTCTGGGGTCTTTTTTTCCTAATTCTCTGGGGTCTTTTTTTCTAATTCTCTACCTATAATTTAATAATTATCTTTGGATCACTCCACCAAACTTTCCTATAACAGGATTGGGAGACAACAAAAAGATTACCTGGGGGGCGGAGCCAAGATGGCAGAGTAGAAACAGCTCCTCCAAGCCACTCTGCCCCCAGATTCCCCCCAAACTATGCAAAAGGGGAATCTGAACAACTTCTGGAGCCCCAGCACCCACAGAACGACACAGAGAACCTAACCTCCATCTGAGGACAGCCCAGCAGCCCTGCAGGAAGGACCAGCGCAGCGCACAGCACGCGGAGCAGAGCAGAGCAGAGCGCAGGAGCCGAGCCCAGCCCAGGTCCACATGAGCCGAGGTTTTAGCCCCAGGGCGGCAGGGCCAGCAGCCGGCTGGAGGAACCCCAGAATACCAGGAGCTATGGCGACTCCAGAATTATCAACATAGACATGCCTAGGACAAGGTAAGAGGTTAGTGTCCTATGGACTTTGGGACTGGTATTTAGGGAATGCGTCAGCTCCCTCCCCTGGGGGCTAGAAGCCACTGAGGAGACACACCATTTTTTAGTTTTCAGAGGCAGCTCCAGCTCCAGGCTTGCAGAACTGTAGAGAGAGATCCAGAGATCAGTCTTGGGGGGTAATCGCTCTTGCTTTAACCTCCCTGGATCTGGATTGTGATCTAGGGTGGAAGTTGTGGGTGAGTTTACAGCTTGCCAGAAACGGAAGTTGCCCCCCACACGTTTGGGACGAAAATTCCTCTATCTGGCCTTAAAGCCATAGTGTGGCAACAAGCCCAAAAGTCAAGTAATTAAGTGGCAACATGCCAAGGCAAAGGAAACAGAAAAATGCAACCCTAGACTCCTATTTTGGGGGCATAGAGCGGGAAAAGGACTGTGAGGTCAGAAGTCCTGCTCCAAAAGCCCCAGGGGAAAACATGAGCGGGTTGCAGGCCATAGAGGACCTTAAGAAGGACTTTACAAATCAAATAAGAGAAGTGGAGGAAAAATTGGAAAGAGAAATGAGAAGGATGCAGGAAAAGTATGAAATGAGGGTCAACAGCCTGACTGAGGAAACAACACCTTAAAAAATAGACTAACTCAAATGGCAAAGGAGGCCCAAAAGGGCAATGAGGAGAAGAATGCCTTAAAAAGTCGAATTTGCCAGATGGAAAAAGAATCTCAAAGTTCACTGAGGAGATTCATTCCTTCAGAGTTAGACTGGAGCAAATGGAAGCTAATGACTTTATGAGAAATCAAGATGCTGTTAAGCAGATCCAAACAAATGAAAGATTAGAAGGCAATGTGAAATATCTCATGGGAAAAACCACTGACCTGGAAAATAGATCCAGGAGAGACAATTTAAAAATTATTGGACTACCTGAAAGCCATGATCAAAGAAAGAACCTAGAAATCACCCTTCAAGAAATTCTCAAGGAAAACTGCCTTGATGTTTTAGATCCAGAGGGCAAAATAGAGGTTGAAAGAATCCACCGATCACCTCCTGAAAAAGATCCCCAAAGGAAAACTCCCAGGAATATTATAGCCAGGTTCCAGAATCCCCAGATCAAAGAGAAAACACTACAAGCAGCCAGGAAGAAACAATTTCAATATTGTGGAAACACAATCAGAATAGCCCAGAACCTGGCAGCTTCTACACTGAGGGATCAAAGGGCATGGAATATGATATTCCAGAGGGCAAAAGAACTGGGAATGAACCCAAGGGTCACCTACCCAGCAAAACTGAGTATTTTGTTTCCGGGGAAAATATGGTCATTCAGTGCAAAAGAGGACTTTCAAGCATTCTTGAGGAAAAAACCAGAATTGAATAGAAAATTTGACATCCAGACACAAGAAGGAAGAGATGCCTGAGAAGGTAATCAGGGAAAAGAAATCAAAAGGAACTTATCAAAGCTGAACTATTTACATTCCTATATGGAAAAGCAATACCTGTGACTGCTGATTTCTTTCTCACTATGAAAATAATGGAAGAAGGGGGTGTGGTCATATGAATACATATGTGAATGTGTGTGTATATGGTTACAGTTATATATGGATAGAGGGCATAGGTTGAATTTGTTGGGAAGGAGAATACTCAAGGGATGAAATTATGAGGTGAGAGAGGAAAGTGGCAAGAGGAGATGGGGAGAGACAGGGTAGGGTAAACTATCTCATGTAGGGGAAGTGGTTGCAAAGGAGGGGGAGAATAAGGAAGGCTAAAAAGGCAAAACTACATTCACATTGAATTTGGTTCAGGGAGAAAATGACATACATACTAAATGGGATATCTCAACCTGCAGCAGGATAGGGGGAAGGGGGATGAGAGGAGGGATGATGGATGGGAGGGCATCCTTGGGGTGAGGGGAGGTTGGAAGTACCCACTATAGAAGAGGGACAGGATCATGTAGGGAATGGACTAGGTGGGGGGTGGGATGAGTGGGAGGGAATTATAAGCAGCCTTGTACACTATATCTACTATGATAATGTTTTGCATAGCTAGACATGTACAACATATACTGAATCACTTATCTCCCAAGAGGGAATGGGTGACAAGGGAGGAAGGAAATGGATCTGAAATTCGAGGTCGTAACATTAAATGTTTCAAATATATATAAATACTATTATTAATACTTTTTTGCTTGTAATAGGGAGATAAGATGTACAGGCATTGGGACACAGAGATTCACCTTCCTCTAATGGAAAAGTCGATGGGGATATGGGAGAAGGTATGGGAGAGAGCAGATTGGAGGAAGCGATATCTTGTGGGACTACTATTCTGGGAGGTTGGGTAGGGGAATAATGGGGCGAAAATGATTGTAACTCAAAATCTGGTCGAAATGAATGATGTAAAATAGAAGTTAATAAAGCATTTGTTAAAAAAATTAAAAAAAAGAAGAAAAAATAAATTACCTGGATGTCTTATAGGAGCCCCCTGAGATACTAAAGAAACTGAAAGAACCCTACAGAAAATCAACAAGCATTTCCTAAGCATCTATCATCTATCAAGTAGGGTGCTAGGACCTTCCAATAAGTGTATAAAGAATAGAATGATCCCCATTTGAAATGAGCTTACTTGGTTGGCAAATCTTCTATCGGGGATTTTTGAAGGCATGGAGTAGCTGCCATCTAAATTTACAAAAGTGGGATTTTCACTGAGGGTTTCATTGCCCAATCCCTTTAACCTTTCCAGTCATCTTCCACCTTCCTCCCCTCCAAGTACTCTGTAATCCAGTGACATAGACCTTTTTGCTGTTCCTTGCACAAGATATTCTTTCTCCTGGCTCCTTGCATTTTCACTGGCTGTTCCCTATACCTGTAACCCTCTCTCTCCTCAGTTCTGGCTCCTGGTTTTCCTTAACTCAGCCAAAATCCCACCTGCTGTAAGAAGACTTTTACCTTCCTACTTGATCTTAATGTGTTCACAGTGACTTGTATCTTTTCTCTCCCATCAAAATGTTAGCTCCAAAGCAGTGTCTGGGTATTTTCCCCCCTTTTTTTCATATACCCAGTGCTTGTCACAGCTCTTAGCATGTAGTAGGCACTTAATAAATTCTTATTATCTTGATTCAACTAATATAATCGCAGGTCCACTAATGTAGCAAATACCCCACTATCCCTAAATATATTTCAGGCAGTCATTTAAATCTGACCTTCACTAACTGGACTAGCCTCTACTCTGTGAAGAAGCTTTGACAACTCAGTGACCTGTCTTCAGTTATTTTTCCTTCCTGTAAAGTTCTCACATCTGACCCATCAAAATCCTACCTGTCCTTCAAGGCCCAATTCAAATATCACTTTCTCCTTGAAGTTTTCTCTGATTCCAGCACCAGGATTTTTATCTCATCCCTATTCAAACCTACACAACCTTTTGGCCCTTTCTTTGGACACATTATATATTTCCTCTTGCATTTGAATGATTGCTCAACTTTACCCTTCTCCCCTCTCCCACTAGATGGTTTATAAGAGCTCTATTTCTTCAGTGAAAGGATATTTTCCTTTTTCTACACTCAAATAAACCTGCACTGCTCACAGCAATGGCTAGTGGCAGCTACAGCCTGCTTCATTTTCTGGCCCTTTTTCTTACCTTCTGACTTTTGAGGGGTTTGGGTAGCAGGGAGGCGAGTGTTGGTTTAGAAGGGAGAGGAGAATCACTATAACCATTATGGATACAGATTCTATCTTTGGGAGAGAACTCATTTCTTCAGACCTCAGTTTATCCATCTATCAAACGAGGAAGTTGGAATAAATCATCTTGCTTGTTCTCTCTATTGTGGTCCTCTCTCTAGAAATGGCATTCTTAATCTCCCCCCCCCCCCCAAGTTGTGACTCCCCTTTGGCAGGCTGGTGAAGCCTATGGACTCCTTATAATATTTTATTATTATTATATTAATATATTACACTACATATAATATAATTCATATTAACATATGATATGTAATCATATATTAAAATAATATTCTAAATAAATAAAATACTTAGCAAACTAGTTCTTCTGGGGAATAGTTATTAAAATATATATATATATATATATATATATATATTTTTTTTTTTTAATTCATAGATCACCTGAACTCTATCTGCAGATTCCTTGGGTGTGGGGGTGGGAGGTCTTCAAACTTCAGATTAAAAATTCTTGGTTGAGAATGTAAAGACCCCAGGTGTTACTGTTCAAAGGATCAGACCATCAGACTTTATCCTTTAAATTTGAGAGTGGGCCAGGAACATGCCCTGGCTTGTAATCACTCGGCTTCTACTTGAAGACACAATTCATGCTGCTTAGCTTCAAGAAACTCTCAATAAAACTGATAGTTGGGGGCAGGGGGAGAGGAGAATAGGACTTTTTCTTTTCTTTTCTTTTCTCTTTTCAAACCCTCAATTCTATTCCCCAACTTCTGAGTTCAGATCAAGTGCCATCTTCTACATAAAGCCTTTGATCCCCATAGCTTAGCTACTAATGATCTCTTTCTTCCATTTTCCTTGTTTTTATTATATATGCACATGTTGATTCCCTCCACTCTCCCCTTCTCTCTCCTCTCACCATTAGCTTCTTCAGGGCAGGGAATCCCTCGTTTTTGCAATTGTGTTCCCATCTCGTGGTAGTTTGTTAATGGTGGTTTGTTGATTGGTAGATCTGATTCAACCTCCTTGTTTTATAGATAAGGAAATTTAGTACCAACGAAATTAGATAAACTCCCCAATATGAATAGAAATGACTAAGATTAGAATCCAGACCTGGTGATGCTACCTCTAAATCCTTTCCTCTATACCAGACTGTGCCTGCTCTGTTTCTTATTATGGTCTTCTTTTGTGTTACTCCAGAATTTTCTAGCTCTTGGTCAGAACCTGCCTTGGATGGCACAAGAAGCAGTATCCTACACTCTTTGTCTTACTTGGTATTTGTGATGAGAATGGCTAGAAACCGGGTCTATTCCAGCTGCTTTCTGGCTTCATTTTCTCATTGTTTGCACATGGGATTGTTCTGTATATCTTGACAGAAAGACAGCGTATGCTGTTACAGGGTATCTCGAGGCCAAGATAAAGGGTAGAGTCAAACACAAAAAATGTTAATTAGATAACCTCTCAGAAAGCAGGCAGGGATTGACAATAAATCCTAAACATTTTCACTCTGGTTAAAAGATCAGGGGAGTTTTTGTTTAGTAACCTACAACATCATTTTTGCCCACCTCATGATTCTTTTAGCCATTAGCGGCTGTCTGATTATTGGACTTACTTGACATTACGCCTTGTCTTGATATTTTCATTGATTTTTTTTTCAAAGTAACCACCATCTCTTTCCACATTTCCATCACAATAGGGCCAGAAGAATGGAGACTAACTCTGGAAGAATATCAATATTTATATGGTCTTGTGATGGAGGATAGTTTTCTCATTGTACAAGTTGTGCAGACAGAAATGGGAAGCTGATCTTAGTGACTACTGCTTGTTTGTATGTAATTAAACTGTTAATCAAATAAAAGCTAAATGTATCTGAGGAAAGAAATTTACCAATGAGTAACCTTTATATCGTCCAGTTCTAAAGGAATATAGGGAGACAGAATTTTCATATGTGCAAATTCCACAAGTGAAATGAATGAAAGTTGCTGTATGATGCTGATTTTGGAAAATGTGACTATTATCTTCAATTAAGGATGAAGATCAAAGCAAAGCACACCTGAGCTTCTGCCTCATCTTCTCTCAGTTGTGTATATATATATATTTTTTAAGCAATTGGGGTTAAGTAACTTGCTCAAGGTTACATGGCTAGTCATTATTTATGTGTGGGTGCTCATTTTCTGAGGCCGGATTTGATCTCGGGTCATCCCAACTCCAAAGCCGGCGCTCTTACTCACTGAGCCACCTAGCCACCCCTTTTAGGGCAATTGGGGTTAAGTAACTTGCCCAAGGTCACGCGGCTAGGTTTTTGTTTGTGTGGGTTAAGTGACTGAGGCCGGATCCGAACTCAGGTCCTTCTGACTGCAGGGCCGGCGCTCTACTCACTGCGCCACCTAGCCGCCCCCAGTTGTGTATATTTTAATTAAGTAAAAAAAAAAGCTTCAAGGGAAGTCTTAAAGGGAAAATGAAACCGTAAAAAGGGACCCAGGATATGAAGGAGGGTATAAAACTGGTACCTTCACTTTTCTGTGGGGTGGACATTCCTCCAACTAAACCCTAAACTGCATGAGGCAGGGATCGTATTATATCATAAATTCTCTTTTTCCCCTGGTATTCATCATATATAGAATCAACCATCTACATATAATAAGAATTTAATTAATATTTTTAATACAAATTGAGTTGAAATGGATAAGAGAGTGGAGGTCTATGGCAGTTTATGTACATCAAACCAACCATGCATCAGCTATCTATCTACACCTATATATACATTTATATGTAGAAAATTACATCCATTCATTCTGGTAATGAAAAAGTACAGCAGCATTTTAAGCTCTAATAATAATTATGTTAAAAATTGTGAGATATATATACACACCCATACGTATACACACATGTATATGCATGCAAAATATGTACATATATTCACACACATACACATATGTAGGCACATGTACACATAAACCTATAGACACATACATATATAAATGAACATGAACATATGCTTATACATATATGTACACATACACTTTAGGCATTTTATCTGGCTGACCACAAGCCTGGAACATTCTCCCTCCTCATCTCTGCCTACTGATTTTCTTTAAACCTCAGTGGAATCCCTTCTGTTCCAAGAAGTCTTTCCCAACCCCTCTTGATTCCAGTGTCTTCCCTCTATTAATTATTTCCTATTCATCTTGTATACAGTTTGTTTGAATATATTTGTCTACATCTTTTGTTCTTCATTAGATTTTGAGCTCTTTGCTTAATACATTGCCTGGCAAGTAATAAATACTTAATAAATGTTTATTGATTCATTGATTGATTAATATAGTTAAATATATAAACATATCTACCTCTTCCAATATAAAGATCTCTATATAACTTCTCTCTCTAAATATATATGATAATATTTGATATATAATATGAAGATATGAATCTTTCTATGGATATAGAGATCTGTATCTAAATATCTATCTATACAAATGAAAGAGGGGGAGAGAGAGAGAAAGAGAGAGAGAGAGAGAGAGAGAGAGAGAGAGAGAGAGAGAGAGAGGGAGGAAGAGAGGGAGAGAGAGGGAAAGAAAGAGGGAGGGAGAGAGGGAGAGAGAGACAGAGAGAGAGAGAACATGTGATAGAATGACTGGATTTAGATTTGGCTCTGTAAGACAACTAACATCTATCTGCCTCACTTTCCACATCTCATAAAGTGGCGATAATAAAAACACACCTCTCCCAGAGTTTTTATGTTGTTATGAGGATAAAATTAGATAATATTTGTAAAGTACTTTGCAAACCTTAAAATACTATATAAAACTAAATATGCATCTATATGGATATATGGCTATACCTATTGCAGCATATATAAATATAGATAAAAATAGAAACCGCAGGGAATTTTGGAGGTTTTAGCTCTAGCTGTCCTGGGTACCGCCACCTATACTCACCATCTCCTTTGTGCATCTCCACATCTCTGCCCTGTAGGGCTTGAAACTGACTATGCTTTTACCCAAGGCCATCTCTCTTTTCCTTACAAGGGAGCCCCCTTAATCTATCAGGAACTTACTGAATATAGTTATTATGCTTCAACAGAATCCAGGAAGTAATGAGCTTCATTGCAATTCTATTCTATTGTATAGGCTTAATTTTTTATTTTTAAGTGACAGTTTCTTTTAAAAAAAAAGATCCTTCAGAATTTCTAATATATTAGTAAATATGGTTTCATGCTCTAGGCTACATAGTGAAATAAATTGAAAGTAAGTAACAATGTAAGGCGTAGTATAGCCTAGGCGGGGTGAGTTAGTGGATAGAATGTCGAACCCAGAGTTAAGAAGACCTAATTTTGAATACTGTTTCAGCCATTTACTATGTCACCTAATCACTCTAGGTCTCAGTTTCCTCATCTGTAAAAGGAGAAGGGTGGACCCCTGTGGCCCCTTCTGGCTCTAAATATACTCTCCTAAGACCCATTGCCTAACAGAACATGCCTTGTCCTTGGAATCAAAAGATATGGAGGTAGGTGCTGTTCCTACCATGGGCTGGCTGTGTGCCTGTGTCACCCCTTGCTTAAGAACCTTCCTGGACTCCTGTTTCTTCTAGGATAAAAGGTAAAATCCTCAGTTCTGCAAGGAAAGCCCTTCACAGACTGGCTTCAGTCTACCTTTGCAGATTTGTTGCACATTGCTTCCATTCATGCATTCCAGGTTCCAGCCAAACTGATGTCTCTTCCCTATCTCCCAATACCACTATTTTACACAGAGAGTTTCCTTTATTCCCCTCTCCACCTCTGCCATTAAGAAGCCTTAGTTTTCTTCAAGGATAAGGTGGGTTACCAGGTCCTCTGGGAGGCTCTTTCCTCAACCATCCAGTTGACTGTGTTGTCTCCCTCTTCTCCAATTTTCATATGTGTATGTATGCATGTATACATGCACATGCATATGTTTGCTTACATATACAGTGTATATGTATGTTTGTATGTTTATATGCACATATGTGTATGTGTGTGTATATTTACATATCACATCTCCTGTTAGACCATAACCTTCTTGAGCCTAAGGATTTTTTATTTTATTTTTTGTGCTTTGCTATATTAGATTCAATTAGATTGGACTGATACAGATGAAATTGACACTTAAATTGTGATCTTTAGTTTCCTCATCTGCAAAATGGATATTATATCGTCTATGCCATCTACCTCCCAAGGCTAATGTGAGGAAAGGATTGTGTTAATATGCAATATTGCTATTGTATGCTTCTAGTGTCTATTGGTTGGAAAGTTCTAGCCCAGTGGTATCAAATTGCAATAGATATGAAGGCCACTAATCTATACATAAAAATCCCAGTGGGTCCTATATTGAGTTAGTTTTAGAATGTAATGTTACCTATGTTTTATTGTATTTTCATTTGTTTGGTTAAATATTTCCCAATTACATTTTAATCTGATTCCTGCTGTACTGACTTCTGTTCTAGAGCAGCAGGTTGTTAAACTTTTTTGTTTGTTTGTTTGATGGATCCCTGGGGCATCCTGGTGGAGTCTAAGAACTCTTTCTCATGAATTTTTTTAATACATAAAATAAAATTATTACTATAAATTAAAAATTATTAAGAATTACAAAGAATAAGAAGAAAATTAATTACACTGAAATAGTGTACCAAAAAAATGTAAAAGCAAAATTAATTCACAGGCTTCAGGTTAAGGCCATCTCTTAATAAAGGGTAAAGATTCTATATTCTTACTGCATGCTGAATTTGATGCCAGTACTCTGTGGATAGAATTATTACCACATCCTGTTTGGGTTCTATGTTATTTATGAAAAGTGGTGTGGGTTATAAATCATGTTTGTTGCTTGATAAAAACAAGTCATTTTACTTCTTGGGCCTCAGTTTTCTCACCTTTAAAGTAGAGATTATAATACAATGCCCTCTTCATGACATTACATTGAATTTTTTTTTAATGTTTTACAAATGTTACAAAAATTGTTATGATGACATTATTCCCCTGGATCTGGAACTAGGAATGACCTGTAGGGGTGATCTGGTCCAATTCTATGATTAGGTTCAAAGTCACCTGAGGGGCGAGGGCAGGGCAATTGGGGTTAAGTGACTTGCCCAAGGTCACACGGCTAGTAAGTGTTAAGTGTCTGAGGCCACATTTGAACTCAGGTCCTCCTGACTCCAGGGGTGGTGCTCTATTCACTGTGCCACCTAGCGGTCCTGGGAGACCTGATTAAAAAAAAGGAAGGAGAAAGATAAAAACGAAAAACAAAGTGAAAAAGAGGAATATCCCTGAAAAGAGTGACCTTTTTATTTATAAGTTACCTGAAGGAATGTAATATTTTTAGTCTCTCACATTAAAGATCACAGATGTGTGTATATCTGCCTGGAATAACGTAGGGGATTCATTTAGAGAAACCATTCACTCCCCCTCTTAAAAAGTCTATAGCAATTCTGTATTGTGTCTGAAAACCTCATTGCCTATTGATTTCAAAAATAGCTTCTAGGGAAGCCCTTTGTTTGGTTTCAGGAGTGTTCAAGAATCCATAAGTCATGATAGTTCAGAGCCTCAGAGAGAGAGAGAGAGAGAGACAGAGAGAGAGAGAGAGACAGAGAGAGAGAGAGAGAGAGAGAGAGACAGAGAGAGAGAGAGAGACAGAGAGACAGAGAGACAGAGAGAGAGACAGAGAGACACAGAGAGAGAGACAGAGAGACACACAGAGAAAGAGAACCTATAATCCTTTCTGTTTTCTAATTATAGGTATGTTTACTGCTGGCACAGCAGACCAGATGATATAATGTGTAAACATATTGAGTTATGGTCCTGATCTCCAGCCATAGGGCCACCACTAGTTTGTATTACCAGTTGACATTTCTAAATCCCTTAGAATTTAATGTCTGATTGCCCTGTAGGAGTCTAAAAAATTATAAACCATTTGGAATTCATCGATTGGCAGCATTGAGATAAACACACATCTCTGAGAAAGACACAGGATACTATGTTTACTCAAAGGCATTCTATCCTTTTCGCTCCAGAAAATCAAGAAAACATGTGTTGGCATTTAAAGGCAGCGTAGGGCACCGAGGCATTTCATTCAGTCCTTAGGAGCATGTTAGGGTCCATGCAGCCTGAGTCTCTTATCTGTCAGGGCGAAGAAAGCTGGCAAAGACAGAAAGAGAGATGTACTTGAATCTTTCTGTAGCGTTGTACAATTTACAAACAATTTACAAATGTTTCTCATTTCTTTATACTTTGATACTTTATAGAAGTCACATAGAAACTGAGTTCAGTCCTAGCCAAACTGCAACCAAAAAAACTGGGGGTAGGGGCTGTTGGCATGTAGAAGGCAGTTACTTGTTTCATGGAACTGAATTGAAAAAGAAAGTCATAATAAGCAGAGGCAGCATAGAGGAGAGTATGCAGGGTTTCATTAGAAAGAACCCAGGACTGAGTTTGAGTAGTAACTGCCACTTTGAGTAGACAAATCACCTCAACTCCAAACTCAGTTTACTTATCTATAAGGGGGAGGGGGAATATTATTTGTACTACCTACTTCATAGAAATGTAGAAACTATAGTTTGAAAGCCTTTAGCATACTGTAGTAATTTGATTTTCTATTAGTTTTTGCTTGTAATACTTCATGATATTGAAATTGATTTGAGCTTTCCCTTCTCTCCCTCCCCCCCACTCTCTCTCTCTTTCTCTCTCTCTGAATCCATATGTATGTGCACATGTATATGTATATATATGCCTACATATACACATATTACACATACACACATGTAAATCATAAATACCTATATGTACATAATATGGTTTAGCTGCAACATCTTTTCCTACACTCAAGAAAAGAATGAGTGGAAACCCATTATGGTATTAATCATGCAAATCAAACCTAAGTCCACACACACACACACACACACACACACACACACACACACACACATTTCACAGATGTCCATGAATGTTAAATTGCATTTAAAGAATACCTGTTGGGGCAGCTACGTGGCACAGTGAACAGAGCACTGGCCCTGGAGTCAGGAGGACCTGAGTTCAAATCCAGCTTCAGACACTTAACACAAAACTAGCTGTGTGACCTTGGGCAAGTCACTTAATCCCAATTTCCCTACCTTCCCCCCTCCAAAAAGCTAAATAAATGAATGGATGAATAGATAGATAGATAGATAGATAGATAGATAGATAGATAGATAGATAGATAATACCTGGAGAAGAGGTGAAGAAACTACCCCTTCCTCCCTTGCATGCAGAGGTTGAGGCTCGTGTTCTAGAGCAAGGGTTCTTACTCATTTGTATGTAATAGAATGACTCCTGGAGGGCAGCAGCTGCTTTATTTCTGTCTCTGTAGCCTCAGCTCCTGGCGCTATGCCTTACACACATTAGGCTCTTAATATATTGTGTCATCATTGTTGTGTCCCTTCTGGCTTTAAAGTCTATAATTAATACACATGATTGGTGTTTGAGGCACCTGCGACTTCACAAACATGTCACCTTGCCCAGGTGGTGCTGCTAACACATGCCAGGAGCAGCAGCACCAGCCTCTGTTCCCATCCTTCCAGATGAGATGTAGAAAAGCAAACAGAGGGAAGCATTAATTAATGTTTCTGGAGGAAAAATTTGTGTGTGCATGCATGCATGTGAGTGTGCATGTGTGTGTGTGCATGTGTGTGTGCATGTGTGTGTGTACACAGACATTTATATAGACCACATTGCATATAAAACACCAATGTTCACATGATCTTCATAATTCATATTTCTAGAGCATTTGAAGGTCTGTGGAGTGTTTTCCTCACAATACTCATTGAAGGAGGTTATACTAGTATTTTATCCTCATTTCATGTTAGTTAATCGTCTTCTAGCAACTGTAAAAGTTTTGGAGTACAGGTCAAGGAAGATGAAAAAGAGGTCAGAAGTTCTGGGGAATAGATACCCTGGCCAGGGAAGGGGGCAGCTGAAAACTAGGAATGATTTCTTTGCATGATAGTGGAAGAAGAAAGGATAAAATGTCCCCCAAGGTGAACATGGGAGATGAAAACAAACTTGGCTACTTTGAAATTTCTCCTAAAAGCTGGCCTTGTCTTTAATATCTTTAGGGGGACTTTGAATTGGGGGTTGTGTATAGATTTTTAAGCAAACTTTAACTCTTATGATTATGTAGGACTTTTCCTGAAGGAGAAACTCTTCTGTGTTCAAGTTAAACTTTGAAATCCCATTATTATTGCAAAAAAAAAAAAAAACAAAACACCACATTTTAGATATGTTGCTCGGGAATTCAGCAGCAACATATGGCACGTGTCTCAAAAAATTACAATTCTATTTTTAAATATGTTGGATTTCATTAAACCCCAAACTTTTAAGAATATATTGAAATTTTAAGAAACTCAATACAGAGCAAAGTCTACTTCCCTCTTAAAATGCAAGCAAGTCTTTACTAGACAGTAAGAAGGATGGTAAATTTGTGAAAAATCCAACATTATAGAATATTTAAAAATCTGTCAATTTTGTTATTAACTATCATTTTTTCCCTCAAGATTTGATTGAAAAAGTTCCAAGTCTCAGGAAAGAAATAGGGGTTAAGTTTGAATTGAACTCTGGTAGTTCTCCCCCCTGCCCTAGTATTGAGGCAGTGAAAGGGCACAATGAATAGATCCCTGAATTTGTCCCCAGATCCAATACAACTTGCGTTCAAATTCTGCCCCAGATTGTTCTTAGTTCTGTGACCCTGGGTAAGTCATTTAATCTTTCTCAGCTTTGGTTTCCTCATCTGAAAAATGAGGTTAATAATAATATCCACCTCCGGGGCTCACTTTGAGAAGCATTATGTGATGTGACCAGATGAGACTACAGGAAGCCGTTTTTGAGAGGCCCCCCGGCTTTGAAAACCCAGATGTTGTTGCTTCCCTCTCTGGTAACTGAAATTTGGTATTGATATAATGATTGGACAGTTTGGAAGCCTGTCTATTTGATCTATGTGTATACTCTGAAGTTTGGGGTGCTGACCTTTTTCCCCTGAACTAGGTAATATATGTTTGTTTGATTAAATAAGCTTGTTAACTGATTTTGAGTTGCTTTCCTTTACAAAAGCAGATCTAAGAACCTGCGTTGGCAGCTACCCTGGGGATGTTGGGATACTTGCTGCTACAAAATGGCGACAATAGATGGGATCTGCTGAGTAAGAGGAAAATATGGTGGCTGGGTGTAGCAGCAAGCACCCCAATATCCCCAGGGTAGCTGCCAATACAGGTTCTTAGATCTGCTTTTCAAAAGGAAAGCAACTCAAAATGGGTTAACAAGCTTACTTTAATCAAACAAACATACATTACCTAGTTCAGGGGAAAAAGGTCAGCACCCCGAACTTCAGAGTTACAGAACTTACAGATCAAACAGACAGGCTTCCAAACTGTCCCACCATTATATCAATACCAAATCACAGTTACCAGAGAGGGAAGCATCAACATCTGGGTTTTCAAAGCCGGGGGGCTCTCAGCAACGGCTTCCCAGAGTCTCATCTGGTCAAATCACACAACACTTCTCAAAGTGAGCCCCAAAGCAAAGCCTCTCCTCAGGGTTTATATAGCCTTCTCCTGGCTCAGAGAATGTAACAACCTTCTAGACCCACTGCCCAATCACAAAGTATCACGGTGTGGGCTTTCCTGAAAAACAAGCCTCCCACCACAGGCTCCAGGTGCACTTAAGCTAGGGGCAGGGAAGATCTTTAAATTTGCATTTCCATTACACTGGGATAATTATTTGTTTCCCAGTTGTGGTAGCTGTGACTCTGTGGAGCCATGGAGCAGGAGAGAAGAACAGCCTGCATGCTGACTTCACTGAGCTGAGAGCAGGAATGGTGAGCTGCCTGAATGGAGACATGTGGAGAAGCCAGGAGCTGCTGCCTTCTGCTGCAGGAGAAGGAACCCAGGAGTTTGGAATTCAGCCACAGGACAAGATAAGGACTGTGGGACAAAGCAGGGGCACTGAATGTGTTTCCTTGCTGCATCCCACAGTTTGGGACCCAGGGGGGATGGACTTGTGACTATGGTCAGTGGAGTGAAGTGCCATGGACCCCCAAGGACCCCACCTTTGGTTTTGTTGCCCAGCTCCCTCTCTGGCCTTGGAAGCAGGGGCTGGAGCAGTGTGAGGGGAAGACACCCCTCTTCCCAAGAGAATTTTATTTGGACTCTTATTTTGAATTGATGTGATAATGCTTTGTATTTTGTGTTTAAGGCCCGGTGGCCACTTTGGTAACTTTAGATGTACCTTGAAAATATGACTTAAGAGATGGTTAGTGCTAATTGAAGTGTAAATTGTCTATGCTCTGGGCATACTTAGTAAGACTTTACCTAATAAGTAACTTTGATTGTTACTGATAAATGCTAATTGAGTTGATCAAGTCTTTGCCCCGTGAGTGGAAGACTTTGATCATGTACTTTGAAAACTGATGTGACTGATTGAGTTAACTTAAGAGTGACTATTTTTTGATTTTACTGATAAGTGACTGAGTTAACATTTGCCCCATGAATGGAAGACTTGGACTATTGTACTTTGAGATTATATTGTGATTTTCTTATGTACCTGGAAAATGTGACCTAAGAGATGTTTTAGTGCTAATTCAAATGTAGATTGTGTATGCTATGGGCATGAAAGATCTTGGGGCGGAATGTAATGGAAATGCAGATTTGAAGATCTTCCCTGCCCCTAGGCCCTTTGATTGGCTTAAGTGACTCTGAGAACCTTCCTTGATTTGAAAATATATTCTGCCTCCTAATAGGCTGAATGTGGTCACATGGAGCCTGTGGTAGGAGGCTTGGTTTTCAGGAATGACCACACCTTGATGCTGTGTGATTGGGCAGTGGGTCAAGAGGGTGGTTACATTTTCTGACCCAGGAGAAGGCTATATAATCCCTGATGGGAGGCTTTGCTTTGGGGCTCACTTTGAGAAGTGTTGTGAGATTTGACCAGATGAGACTCTGGGAAGCCATTGTTGAGAGTCCCCCTGGCTTTGAAAATCTAGATGTTGCTTCCATCTCTGGTAACTGTGATTTGGTATTGATATAATGGTTGGACAGTTTGGAATCCTGTCTATTTGATCTATCTGTATACTCTGAAGTTTGGGGTGCTGACCTTTTCCCCCTGAACTAGGTAATATATGTTTGTTTGATTAAAGTAAGCTTGTTAACTGAAAAAAAAATAATATCCACCTCATAAGGTTATTGCTAGAATCAAATGAGATACCATATATGAGTGCAAGTTATGAATGCTGACCTTGGTACCAAAAGGACATATAATTTCACTGCCAGGACCCCTCATGTTTACTAAAAGCCAAGTAGCCCCATAGTAAGTATTTTCCATTCTGTTTTTCAAATAATAGGAAAAAAAGGAAAAGGAAACTACATTTGAAATTCTCTTTTTCAGATTGGCAGACCTGATTGATGATTCTGGATAGAGAGGTAGATAGATAATAGACAGACAGATAGGTAGATAGATAGATGAGAGATGATAGAAAGGTAGATAGATAGATAGATAGATAGATAGATAGATAGATAGATGGAAGAGAGAGAGAGAGAGAGAGAGAGAGAGAGAGAGAGAGAGAGAGAGAGAGAGGCAGATACCCATTTTTTCCCCCTGAGTACAGACAGTCTAGTGAGGGATTGATATAATTGATAAGGAGGGTTTTGAGAATGTCACAAATCATACCAAGACATAGGGTTGGGTCTTTTAAACTGTGTCCTCCTCATCCTGGCTTGCATATTTCTACTCAATAGTTCACAAAGCAACTCTAATTCTAAAATTATGTAGTCCAATCCTTTACTTATTAACCATCCACCCTGAAATGTAGATGACATCATCATATGGTTTTTGCTTAAAGAGTCTCATTTTTTTGCAAGGGCTGCTTATTCTACTTTTGAACCGCTCAATTGTTAGGAAGGTTTTTCCTTAGATATTGAACCTAAATCTAATTCTCTGATATTCCCATCTAGTGGTCCCAGTTTTGTCTTCTAGAAGCAAGCATCAATCAATCAATCAATCAATTATCATCAGAAATGATAATAATAATGAACACTTAGTTTGCAAAGTGCTTTCCAATTATCTCATTTGATCTTCTCAATGATCCTGGAAGGTATTATTATCTCCATTTTATAGATGAGGAAATTGAAATAGACAGAATTTAAGTGACTTGACTGGGGTCATAAGTGTAGACAATATTTGAGGTCATATTTGAACTCAAGTCTTCTCTAACTATAAACTGTAACACCTAATAACAGGATAAGTCTAATTCCTTTTACACAGGGTAGCCCTTCAAATATTTTAAAACAATTTTCATGCTCTGTCTAGGTTATCATGCAATGTACATATTTATTTACCATAATACCATTTTAATAAGAACTTAAATGAATATTTTTAAGTTTTTAAGATATTAAAAAGGTTTTCTGTGAAGGGGTCATAAAATTATATATATATATATATGTGTGTGTGTGTGTGTGTGTGTGTGTATTCGTGTATATATATATACATACATGTATATACACATGTGTGTATATATTATGCCTAATAAATGCTTATGAATTTTCTAAACATTATAATAAATGTTTATGATGAAAAAGTATTTAAGATTGCGAATAGTAAAATTTCTATAAGAATAGACAATTATTTCCCATATTTGATTAAAGATAACCAATTTTAACTTTTCCCAAAAGATATAAAATCTGTTCACCAAAATAAATAAGTCAAAGAAATTCTGCACTAATGCTATGGATCACAGCATCCTATAAAAGTGTCAGAAAGACAAGTATGCCTCTAAGCATAACAACTCATTAAAATGGGTATATTTTATTTATTTCCTTAAAAAATGACTTGTCTGGGATATAGATAAAAACACCCAATGAGGACTCATACAGTCATAGAATCTTGGGGTTCAAAGAGATCTCAGTGACTGCCTAGTTCAACTCAACTGAAATACGATATATTCTCCAATATATGTGATAAGTGGTAATCACTCTTAGAAAGAAATAAATGTGAAAGCAGGTTGTTTCTGGAAATAAATTGCAGGGGACTCTGAGTCATAAATACACTGTTATTCTGAGTTGTGGATGAGGAATCTTCTCACTGGTAAAAGGAAGGCTGGAAATAAACCAAGACTCCATACAAGTTAGGATGCTCTTGTCTGGTTGTTGGTGGGCATGGAGCTCCTATGTACAATTATTTGAACTTGTGTGTTCCTTATTATAATATCTACCAGATCCCTCAGTGGGTTACAGAACAGTGAATTCAAGGCTATGAATTTGATCCATGTAGGGTCACTTAATTTCATTATTCCATGTTCATTCACTGTGGCATGCTATCTTTTTGAATTTTTGTTGCAAGTACAGGGGGAAGGTAAGAGAGTACAGATGGATAAGCTTAAAACTATTACCACTGACTAGAATAAATCAGTCTATTGTGGCACGGACCATGAAAGGGACAATAATTCTGGCATCCAAAGGCATTAATTCAATTGCACCTCCTGACATTTACTCCCCCTAGGACCTTAATCTCCCTGTGCCTCAGTTTCAACATCAATAAAATGAAGTTGTTGGACTAAGTGGTATTTGAGTTCCCTACCATACCTAGGTCTATAATCCTATGATCTTTTCCACCAATAGTTATCTTGGGTCAGGGGAAAAACAAGACATTTCAAAAGTGACAACCTCAACCCATTGTTGGTAAACTTTAATTGTACATGTAGTAACTCCCTAAGGGGGCAGTTAGATGGTGCAGTGGATAGAGCACTGGGTTTGGAGTCAGGAAGACTCGACTTCATGAGTTCAAATCTGGCCTCAAACACTTACTAGCTGTGTGATCCTGAATAAGTCACTTAACTCTGTTTGCTTCAGTTTCTCCACCTCTAAAATAAACTGGAATAACAAAGGTTAAATCACTCCAGTATCTTTGCCAAGAAAACTCCAAAAATGGGGTCATAAACACTTAAATGACTCAACTATAACATATTTTCCAAGGGCTCCCCAACAAGAATTTTAGAATTATTACTATAAAGGCTACCTTAGGTACCTTTTATACGACACAAGCATCCCCAGTACATAGTAGCGTGATAAAATAGAAGTGATAGGGAGATGGAGAAAAGTGAAAAGATCACTGCAATGAGACTGGCGAAATGAAATTAGTGCTACAAGCCTCTATGGGCCATAATTGTATCATATGTAAAGTAAATGGGTCAGATTATCTATCTGTAACATTTAATTCTGTAAGCCCCTGAGGCCAAAGAAATCTCAAAAGATGGATTCAGGACTATGGGAATGGAAGGCTTTGGTTTATAAGAATCCTGACATATTTTAATCCACAAAGTGATTACTGATACCATGGTCTGTTATCTGTTTTAAACAGGAGAAATGTCAGAAATGATTTCTACCCTCAGGAAACTGGTAATAATGGACTCTAGAGACTATATCATTAAAGGTTGAATTATGTGACAGGAGACAGAAATGCTCAGGTGAGGGAACAGTTGGTTACCAGTCCCATTGGGCTAGAATAGACCTTGCACAAGAGAGAGAAAGTAATATAAAATAATCTTATAATTGTGAGGAGGGATTGTTTCTTTCTTTTTATTATTTCCTTGGTTGCTGGCATGGTGTATGGCATATCATACACATTTTTTATCTGCTGTTCCACTTTGTATCTGGTGCTCTGTCTAGTCTCAACTGTAAGGAACAAGATCCCCTAACAGGATAAGCTCATCACTTTTAATTTCATCAACATGCTTCTAACTCAAGCCTTGAATGGTACTCCTCCCAATATTTCCTTTATAGAAGGAAGACATTAGACCCAACTCCACTTTACATCTGCTATTCAAACTAGTCTTAACTCCGTGGAACAAGATGCTCCTACACAAGGTACCTCTGGTGGCCCATCTTTCCCTTCCCTTCTTTCCTGCCTCCAGTTGTGTATTGTCTTCCTACTCAACTGGATGTTAAGCTCCTTGAAGGCAGGAACTGTCTTTCTTTTATTAATTCTATCCCCAGCACTTAGCATAGCACTTGGTACATAGCAATGCTTCATAAATGTTTATTGGATTGGAAAATGTTTATTTGATTTAATAAATATTTTCTGATTCATTAAAGCTATATTATTAAGGATTTTTAATGTCAGACTAAAACATTCATATTTTACCACAGGTATGATGGGAATCCATTGAAGATACTTGATCAGGAGAGTGACAAGGCCAGACCTGTATCTTCCTAATATTATTAGGTAGTTGAATGATAGATAGATTGGGAGAGGAGAGAGACTTGAAGGAGGGAGAACAATTGGGTGTTATCACAGTAGTCCAGTCAAAAGATGACTAAGGTAGTGCTGGTAGTGCTGTTGTGAATGGGAAGATGAGAATGGATACAAGAAATGTTATGGGGGTACAATTTATAAGATTGGGAATGTATTTTATTTGTGTGAGGAAGAGGGAGAATGAAGATTCTAAGATGAGAATTAAGAAAGATTTCATTAAGAAGGTATGACAATATTGTGGAAACACAATCAGAATAGCCCAGGACCTGGCAGCTTCTACACTGAGGGATCGAAGGGCATGGAATATGATATTCCAGAGGGCAAAAGAACTGGGAATGAACCCAAGGGTCACCTACCCAGCAAAACTGAGTATTTTGTTTCAGGGGAAAATATGGTCATTCAGTGGAATAGAGGACTTTCAAGCATTCTTGAGGAAAAAACCAGAGTTGAATAGAAAATTTGACATCCAGACACAAGAAGTAAGAGATGGCTGAGAAGGTAATCAGGGAAAAGAAATCAAAAGGAACTTATCAAAGCTGAACTATTTACATTCCTATATGGAAAAGCAATATCTGTGACTGATGATATCTTTCTCACTATGAAAATAATGGAAGAAGGCGGTGTGGTCATATGAATACATATGTGAATGTGTGTGTATATGGTTACAGTTATATATGGATAGAGGGCATAGGTTGATTTTGTTGGGAAGGGAGAGTACTCAAGGGATGAAATTATGAGGTGAGAGAAGAAAGTGGCAAGAGGAGATGGGGAGAGACATGGTAGGGTAAACTATCTCATGTAGGGGAAGTGGGTGCAAAGGAGGGGGAGAATAAGGAAGGCTAAAAAGGCAAAACCACATTCACATTGAATTTGGTTCAGGGAGAAAATGACATACATACTAAATGGGATATCTCAACCTGCAGCAGGATAGGGGAAGGGGGATGAGAGGAGGGATGATGGATGGGAGGGCATCCTTGGGGTGAGGGGAGGTTGGAAGTACCCACTATAGAAGAGGGACAGGATCATGTAGGGAATGGACCAGGTGGGGGGTGGGATGAGTGGGAGGGAATTATAAGCAGCCTTGTACAATATATCTACTATGATAATGTTTTGCATAGCTAGACATGTACAACATATACTGAATTACTTATCTCCCAAGAGGGAATGGGTGACAAGGGAGGAAGGAAATGGATCTGAAATTCGAGGTCTTAACATTAAATGTTTCAAATATATATAAATACTATTATTAATACTCTTTTGCTTGTAATAGGGAGATAAGATGTGCAGGCATTGGGACACAAGATTCATCTTCCTCCAATGGAAAAGTCAAAGGGGGTATGGGAGAAGGTATGGGAGAGAGCAGATTGGAGGAACCGATATCTTGTGGGACTGCTATTCTGGGAGGTTGGGTAGGGGAATAATGGGGGGGAAATGATTGTAACTCAAAACCTGGCGGAAATGAATGATGTAAAACAGAAGTTAATAAAGTATTTGTTTAAAAAAAAAAAAAAGAAGGTATGACAGCAATGATACTTGTGGCTGCTGTGGAGGTGTAAGACTCAATAACACCAGCACAAAGGAGGGTTGCTAGCTCAGGTTCTTTGATCCACTTTTTTAAAGGAAAGGAACTCAAAAGGGATCTACAATCTTACTTTAATCGAACATGTATATCACATAATTTATATCGGGGAAGAAGTCAGCCCCCTGAACTTCAGAGAAAATACAAACAAAATTACAAACAGAAAAAAATACAGACAGAGAAAATAACACAAGTCAACAGATAGGGCTTCTAGCTATCTGACCAAAGCTACACATACAGTTACCAGAGGAAGAAGCACCAACATCTGGGTTTTCAAAGTTGGGGGCTCCTTAACAGCTACCCAGAGTCTCTTCTGGTCAAATTACATGAACAATGTTCCAGTGAGTGAGCCCCAAAGCAAAATGTTAACCTCAGAGTATATATACCTTTCTTCAGGGTCAGAGGACATCACAACCCTGGTAAACCACTGTCTAATTGCAAAGTAACAAAAGGTGTGGGACTTCCTAAAAACAAGCCTCCCCTAATAAAAATTCTCTTGTTGGGCTCTATGTGATGCCTATTAATGGGCAGAGAAGATCTTCAACCATCATTAACATTACAGATAGTCACTGGATTTTCTGCAAATGGGGAAGATATTAGAAAAACAAAAACTAAACATGGAGTCTTTGGCCACCTGTACTTTTTTCCAGACCTAGTAGATGCAGCTAAAGATGGTATCCCATGAGAAATATGGTAAGAAATTTCATGACGATCATTTTTGTTAAAGACTCTCACTCCTGATTGTAAGGGCAAGTCATTAGGGACTCAATAAAGGAGTGCAGTTTGAAATTATGTGTAAGGGACACTGATACAGGCTCTTTAGAGAAACTCCCAGTGGATATTCCTCTAAGGGCAGCCAAAGACTCCTTCCTAGTCCAGTTTAGCACTTTATTTTCTCTGATCGATGTATTATACTTGGTGTTCTGAAGAAATACATAATGGGAGCCAGAAATGAATAATTTTACCCTTCAAGTTAGCTTACCCCCATCTTCTCTCCTTTTCCCCCAGTTTCAGAGCATAAGGAGGTTCTTTTTGTTTACCATAACAACCCTTATATTATTGCCCTTGATTTAATCCTATTTCATCTAAGAGCTTACATCTTTGATTATACTTCTCCCTTTCTAATTTTCAACTGCTCTCTTTATCTGCTTTCTCCATCCCTATTATCTCCAAGCCCTATAAGAGGGCTTCTTAGTCATTTTTCTCTTGAATCCTTTTGGCTATCTGGTGAACCTATGAGCCTTTATATATTTTTATCTATATTCATAATGGAAGAAAATACAAAGCTTCAGTTAAAAGTTATTAAAAATAAAGATGTGATTTTCATTTTCATCCAAGCTTACTGACATATCAAAATCTAACCACAAATCTTGAATCACAAGTTAAGAATCTCTGCTCTATAAATATGCCAAGATATCTCCCATCATTAAAAACCTTCATTTGAAACCATCCCATTTGGTTAACATCATATATCTCTCCTCCCTCTCATCCAGATACCTTGAAAAAGCAGGCTATACTTTCTCAGCTCCCAATCACTTCTCAGCTCTTTGAAATCTGGCTTCTGTCACCACTACTTCACTAAGATGGCTCTTTCCAAGGTCACCAATAATCTTTTTTTTAAGTTTTTCCCATTTTCTTGTGTTTTATTGTCCATTTAAAATATATTCATTGTATTTTTAAATGTATTATTTATTTTTATAGTTTTTAAAATTTCAAGTTCTAAATTTTTTCCCTGCATCTCATCCCCTACTTCCCACCCTGAGAATGCAAGCAATATGGTAACCACTATACATGTGAAATCATGCAAAATATATTTCCACCGTAACCATGTCATTAAAAAAACAAGAAAAATAAAGACATTGAGAAAATCATGATTTGATTTGCACTCAGAGTTTAGCAGTTCTTTCTCTTGAAGTGAATAGCAATTTTTTCATCATGAGTCTTCTAAATATTCTCAGATCATTGTAAGAATCAGAGTAGCTAAGTCTTTCAAAGTTAATCATCCTTATAATACTGTTATTACTTTGTACAATGATCTCTTGGTTCTGCTCACTTCACTTTGCATCGGTTCATATAAATCTTCCCAGGTTTTTCTGAAACTATTCCAATTGGTATTTATTATAGCACAGTGGCATTTCATTATAATAATATACCATTACTTGTTCAGCCATTCCACAATTGATAAGATATCCCTTTCATTTCCAGTTCTTTCCCACTAGAAAAAGAGCTGCTATAAATAATTTTATATATAATTTATTTTTCTTTGATCTCTTTGAGATACAGACCTAGTAGTGGATTTCTGGAGCAAAGGGTATATACAATTTTGTAGCCCATTGGAGATAGCTCCAAATTGTTCTCCAGAGTAGCTGGACTAATTTACAATTCCAGCAACAGGTCATTAGTGCACCTATTTTCTCAAATCCCCTCCAGAATTTGCCATTTCTGATATATTTGAGATGGTACCTCTGAGTTGTAATTAATTTGCATTTCACTACCAAATAGTGATTTAGAACATTTTTCATGTGACTATTGATAGCTTTTATTTCTTTTTCTGAAAACTGCCTGATCATGTCCTTTAACCATTGATCCCTAACAATCTTTTAATACTGAATTCAATGGCCTTTTCTTAGTTCCTTTTCTTTTTGACCTCGCTTCAGTGTTTGATACTGTGAACCAAAGCCTCTTTCTGAATATTTTCTTTTGAATTTTTGTGACATTATTGTAACATGATTCTCTTCCTAGTTGCCAAACAAATCCTTTGTAGGTACGTGCTTTGCATGCTGAGATCCCAGGGCTCTGCCTCTGCTCTCTTTATGTACTCTCCCTCTTGGCAATCACATTAGCTCCTATGGAGGCAGTTACCATCTTCATTCAGATGATTCCTAAATCTACCTATGTGGCATCATTTTTTTTTCTCTTGAATAGCAGTCCCATACCTTCAACTGCCTGCTTGACAATTGCACCTGCATATTCCATAGACATCACAAAATCAGCATGTATTTAGAACACATCTTTCCCCTTTAATTTTCCCTTTCTGCTAATTTGTCTGTTTCTGTCAAAGTAACCCCAATTCTAATCACCCTGGTTTGCAGGCTGCAAGGAATCATCCTTGACTATTCACTTCCAAGTCATTTGAAAGTATATGTCACCAACTTCTTATGAAGAACTAGAAGAGGAAAATCAAATTACTTTTTAGTGGCCTTGTGTTTAAGTCAAAATAATTAAACTTCCTTCACTAAAAGTGAAGGAAAGATGATGTTTAACTTGTTTGAATTCTACAGAGTCCCATTTAAGGGGAGTTATTTTCTTTAGGTCAAAGGTATAACTTGTAAACCCCTAATGAGCAGGGACTATGAAAAATGTCTAAATTCTAATGCCAGGTATAGTGCTGAACCATGTAGAACATAATTTGTACAGTTTACCATATTCCATGCACATTATATGGTCTAATAAAAGCTTTTGATGAAATACATATTACAAGTGGCTATTTGTGTACGTGACTCAATAACTGTGATAGGTATTTCAAGACCTCAGATGCTGGGCAGAACTTGAAATCCTATATCCAAAACATCCTCAATCCCACCCAATGCCACAGTCATCTCCACATATCTACTTAAAATAGCCCAGATCTTTAGAGTATCTAAATTCAATGGGCTCTATTAACAGACCTATACTAACTGGTGAGAAAATTGATAGGTCTTGGTTAAGAGTATCAATCAAGAGAAAAAGAATAAATATTAAGGTTGACCTTCAAACAAATAAATTAGCCCATTCGGCCAATTTTTAACCCTAGGTGGTTCCTACCAATTGTCAATATTTCAAGTTGTTCAGTTACTAAGGATGCATGATAACATATTGAACCAAAGAGTAATTTATTAGGTTATAGTAGAGTGATGTGAAAGAGAATATGGGACTGCCAATGGAACCTAACTCAACACCAAGGTAACTGGATGTATGATGAATCAAATAAGTAAAAAAAATCAAACCACCAAATGACTGGTTGCATTGACCAGCATTTAAAATTTGCTTAAACAAACAATGTATAGAAAGAGTTTTAAACTAGAGACAGTAGACATGAACCAAAGATATCGATCTGGTCCTCCCAATCATTTACTCTGTGATTTTTGTCAAGAAATTTCACATATCTTGACCTTACACTCCCTCACCACCCCACATCAATTAAGCCAGATAATCCATCTCAGTTTAAAGATAATACAGTTTATGAGTTAGAGGTGGAAGAAACTTCAGAGCACAATAATCCAATTTTATAAATGAAGTAGGAAACTAATACCTTCATGGGTTAAGTGCTTTGTCCAAGGTCACATAGCTAGTAGCAGAATGGGTAGTTGATTCTGTGAATACTTCTAATATCTAGCTGGCAACAGAACCTGTTGTAAATATCACCAGGGTCAGCCTTGCATATCCATTGCTGCTGCTGCTGTTCAGTGATTTCAGTTTTGTCCATCTCTTCATGACCCCATTTGGGATTTTCTTGGCAAAGATATTGGAACGGTGTGCCATTTTCTTCTCCATCCATTGCTATAGGCAACTACAATATGCAGCACACCCAGAACCACACACTCAATAACCAATAGCACACACACATTTCCTTCCAACTTGGCTGTCCCAGGTTCTGAAATTCTCACCCATAGTATCCTTCCTTTAGGTTAGGCTATTATCTATACATGGCCTTTAGTGAAATACATTTATATTGGGAGGATGCCAATAGGATTTTTTCTGGCTATGGCCTTTGGGACTAAATGCCACCTTACTCAATCTTATCTCTAAATGTTAGTTGTTTGTTCTAACCCCTCACCCCTTCCACTACCATATTGGTATTTCATCATAACAGTAACATGCTCTCGGGTTTTCTTCTTAAGTCCACAAACAATTACACTGATAAGTGAGTTCAATGAGGATACAAGCTATGTACAAGTTAGGCAATTGCAAATGAACCGTGTCTAGTTGTTCCATAGTAAGAAAAAACAAAATGTAAAATCAGCATAATATCATGAAATGGTCACTGATCTAAGAGGCCAGAGACCAGAGATTGGTCCCCATTCTGTCACTGATTGGTTGTATAAATTTTGACAAATCATGTCTTTTGCTCAGGTCTTGTGTTTATCATCTACATAGTGAGAGAACTGAACTAAGTTCTCTTCCAGGTCAAGTTTTTTTTTTTTTTATTTTTAATTACTCCTTTTGGAGTCCTTCATTGACCCCTCTCTCCAATCTCTCCTAAAGCTTCTTCTAAGCCTATAATCTTTGCTCCCTGATCATTTTGTTTACACACACACATACATACATGCCCCCACTTACATCAACATATATATATATGCTTTTCTTTTAAATATTTAGAGGCTATGAGATTGATATACACATATGTTGAATGTACAAATAAGTTTCAATTTATGTATGTGTATATGTGTATACACATACACACACAGACACACACAAACACACACATATGCTTTGGATAATAGCGTCTATATATGCACAAAGGAAAAGTTAATCAAAGTATCCACGTATAGGGAGAAATGGACAGTAAAATTATAATAGAGACTTTAAAGTATGCATTTCATAATAAGACAAATCTAACAAAATGTAAACAATAAAGAAGTTCAGTATCTGAATAGAATTTTAGAAAAGTTAAATATGATAGATCTCTGGAAATTACTGAAAAGGAATAAGGAGGAAAATATGTATGTATTTCTCAGTTGTTCGTGACACCTTTACAGAAATTGGATATGTATTAAAGTAATGCAATGTAGCAAACTATGTATGAACTATGTCTCAAATCAATGCAGAAAAGTCAAAATATGAAACATATATTTTAATGATGATTAATGAGATAAAATGATATTCAATAAAATTCACTTGAAGAAAATATTAAAAATCAAATGGAGGTTAAATTACTTAATTCTAAATTGTTCATGGGACAAAGAACAAATCACAGAAACAATCATTTTAATTATTAAAAATGACAACAATTAGGGGATAGAACTTTTGGGATGGAGCCAAAGTACTAATTACTGGAAATACTTTATCTCCAAATACTTTCACAACAAAAGAGAGGAAAAATACATCAAAGAACTAGATATGTCACTAAAAATAGTAAAGCAACATTTTTTAAAAACCTATATACCAAATTTCTTAAATGCAAAGACAAGATTAAAAGTTGAAAACAAAAGACAAATGTCAAAATTAGTAGCTCAAATAACTCAGCTATAACCTAGTCTGATTTTTTAAACAGAAAAGTAAACCAAAATGTCAGTATTAAAACAGGAAAAATTAGACTGCACCACAATTTGAGATGAAATAAACTATCATGATATAATTTTTGTCCAATTAATTATATTCCAAAAAAGCTGACAACTTAAATGTAATGGATGAATAACTGCAAAAATATAAAGTACGCAGTTTAACAGAAAAATAAATAGACAATTTAAGCAACTCAAATTTCAGAATAAAGAAATTGAATAAGCCATAAATGAAAATTCAAGGAAAAAACCCTAGCAGCAGATAGATTTGCAAGTAAATTAAATCAAACATTCAAAGAACAATTAATTCTCATACAATATGAAATTTTTGGAAAAAAATAGGAAATGAAAGGAAAATCCCAAATTCCTTTTATGATGCAAATATGATCTTGATATCTAAAATAGGGAGAAACAAAGCAGAACAAGAAATCCGTAAACACACCTCTAGTGTACATTAATACAAAATGTTAAATATAATATTATCAAAGATAAAACTATTGAAAATATTATGAACTATAAATGGGTTGAATTTATATCAGGAATACAATGGTGGTTCAATATCAGAAAAGCTATGAATATAATAAATCATATTAACAATTTAAACAGTACTGGAAAAGTTTTTGACAGAGGTTGAAATATTTTTTCTCTCTTAAAACCACTAACAAGTAGAGAAGTAAATAGATTTTTGTTAATATAGCAAGCCCATCAAAAACCAAATACGAGACACATATGGAACAGAGAAAGCAAAGAGGGTTTTCCAATAAGCTCATGAGTAAAGATGTCCTTTAATTGTTTAAACTTTTTAATATAGTGTTAGAAATAATCCCCCTTCCATGCTATAGCAATGAGATGAGTAAATAAAACTAAAAAAGAGAGAGAGAAAATGACACTATCACTTTTTAAAAATGGTAGGATGAACAATTTAGGTAATTTTTTAAAAAAATTATTTGTTTATTTTTAGTTAACAAGATTCAATTCCATAGTTCCTTGATTTTCAAATCCTTTACCTCCCTCTCCCCACCCCCCATGACAGCATATAGTCCAGTATGGCATCTGCAAATACTTTCATATTAGATATTAGTCAAGTTACAAAGGAGTTTGTACTAGGTGGGGTGAAAAATGGTAAAGAAGAAATAAAACCAAACAATGAACAGAAAAAGATCAATTAGTTTGCTTCTATCGGGATTCAAGCTCAATTCTTTCTAATTATTTCTCTGTATATCACATCTCTCTCCTTCATGAGTCTTTCGAGATTGACTTATGTCACTGTATTGCTGAAAAGAGTCCAGTCTATCATAGTTGGTCATCGCACATATGTTGTGTCTGTGATTCTATACAAATTTCTCCTGGTTCTACTCTTCTCACTCAGCATTAGTTTGTATTAGCCTCTCCAGGTAAATATGAAAACTGCCTCCTCTTCATTTCTTATAGCAAAATAATATTCCATTACATGCATATACCACAAATTGTTTAGCCATTCGCCAATTGAAGGGCGCCCCTTTAAGTTCCAATTCTTTGCAACCACGAATAGAGCTGCTATAAATATTTTTGTACATGTTTGTCTTCCTCCCTCTTCTATGATCTCTTTGGGACATAACCCTAGAAGTGGTATTGCTGGGTCAAAGGGTATGAAATTATTTATAGCCCATTGGGCATAGTTCCAGATTACTCTCCAGAATGGTTGGATAAGTTCACAAATCCCCAGCAATGCATTAGTGATCCAATTTGCCCACATCCTCTCCAGCATTTGTCACTTTCCTGTTTTGTCATCTTAGCCAATCTGACTGGAGAGATGTGGTACCTCAGAGTTGTTTTGATTTGCATTTCTCAAATCAATAGTGATTTAGAGCATTTCTTCATATACTTATAGATGTCTTTAATTTCTTTCTCTGAAAACTGCCTGTTGATATCCTTTGACCATTTATCAACTGGGGAGTGACTTGTATTCTTATAGATTTGACTCAATTCTCTGTATATTTTAGAAATGAGTCCCTTATCAGAGACATAGGTTGTAAAAATTCTTTCCCAATTTCCCACCTCCCTCTTTATCTTGTTTACATTGGCTTTTTTTTTGTACGGACGCTTTTCAATTTAATGTAATCAAAATTATCCATTTTGCGTTTTATAATGCTCTCTAATTCTTGTTTGATCCTAAAGTCTTTCCCTCTCCACAAATCTGACAGATAAACTATTCCTTGCTTTCCCAGATTGCTTACAGTATCATCCTTTATACCCACATCATGCTCCCATTTAGACTTGATTTTGGTATATGATGTTAGGTAATGGTCTGTGCCCAGTTTCTCCCATATTATATTCCAGTTTTCACAGCAGTTTTTGTGAAATAGTGCATTCTTATCCCCAAAACTGGGGTCTTTGGGTTTATCAAACTATAGATTACTATATTCATTAACTGCTGGGTCTCGTGTGCCCAATCTATACCATTGATTCACTACTCTACTTCTCTGCCAGTACCAAGCAGTTTTGATGACTGCTGCTGTATAATACAGATTAAAATCTGGCATAGCTAGTCCACCTTCCCTAGCATTTCTTTTCATTAATTCCCTTGATATTCTAGACCGTTTGTTTTTTCCAAATAAATGTTGTTACTATTTTGTCTAACTCTAAAAAGTAATTTTTTGGGAAATTGATTGGTATGGCACTAAATATATAATTTAGTTTGGGTAAAATTATCATTTTTAGTATATTAGCACAACCCAGCCACGAGCAATTGATATTTTTCCAATTAGTTAGATCTGACTTTATTTGCGTGAGAAGTGTTTTGTAGTTGTGATCATATTGGTCCTGGGTTTATTTTGGCAGATAGATTCCCAAATATTTTATAATGTCTACATGACTTTAAATGGGATTTCTCTTTCTATCTCTTGCTGTTGAATTTCATTAGAGATATACAGGAATGCTGATGATTTATGTGGGTTTATTTTATATCCTGCAACTTTGCCAAATTTATTTATTGTCTCAAGTAGTTTTTTACTTGATTCTCTAGGCTTCTCTAAGTATATCATTATATCATCTGCAAAGAGTGATCTCTTCTTTGCCTAATTTGATTCCTTTGATTTCTTTTTCTTCTCTAATTGCTACTGCTAATGTTTCTATTACCGATTGAATAAGAGGGGTGGCAGTGGACACCCTTGTTTCACTCCTGATCTTATTGGAAATGCTTCTAGTTTATCCCCATTGCATATAATATTTGCTGATGGTTTTAAATAGATGCTATCAACTATTTTAAGGAAGGCTCAGTTTATTCCTATACTTTCTAGTGTTTTTAATAGGAATGGATGTTGTACTTTGTCAAAAGCCTTTTCTTCATCTATTGAAATAATCATGTGGTTTCTGCTAGTTTTATTGTTGATATGATCAATTATACTGGTGGTTTTCCTGATATTAAACCATCCTTGCATTCCTGGAATAAATCCTACCTGATCAAAGTGTATTATTTTTGTAATAAGTTGTTGCAGTCTTTTGGCTAATATTTTATTTAAAATTTTTGCATCTAAATTTCATGAAGGAAATTGGTTTATAATTTTCTTTCTCTGTTTTATCTCTTCCTGATTTAGGAATCAGTACCATATTTGTGTCATAGAAAGAATTTGGTAGGGCTCCTGCTTCACTAATTTTCCCAAATACTTTGTAGAGTATTGGAATCAATTGTTCTTTAAATGTTTGATACAATTCACTAGTAAACCCATCTGGCCCTGGAGATTTTTTCCTAGGGAGTTCATTGATGGCTTGTTTGATTTCTTTTTCTGAGATGGGGTTATTTAGGTACTTCACTTCCTGTTCAGTGAATCTGGGCAACTTGTATTTTTGTAAATATTCATCCATTTCACTAAGATTGTCATATTTATGTGCATACAATTGGGAAAATAGTTTCTAATTATTGTTTTGATTACCTCTTCATTGGAGGTAGATTCTCCCTTTTCATTTTTGATACTCATAATTTGGTTTTCTTCTTTCTTTTTTTATCATATTGACTAAGGGTCTATCAATTTTATTGTTTTTTTTTTTTTTTTTGTAAAACCAGCTCTTAGTTTTATTTATTAATTCAATAGTTTTCTTCATTTAAATTTTACTAATCTCTCATTTGGTTTTCAATATTTCTAATTTAGTACTAAATTGGGGATTTTCAATTTGTTCTTTTTCTAGCTTTTTCAGTTGCATGTCCAATTCATTGACTTCCCTTCTCTCTGCTTTATTCAAGTATGCACTCAGGGATATAAAACTTCCCCTAAGAACAGCCTTTAATACATCCCACAAAATTTGGTATAATTTTGGTATAATCATTGTTATCATTCTCTTGAATGAAATTATTGATTGTTTCTATTGTTCCTTGTTTGACGCACTCATTCTAAATTCTTTAATTTCCAATTAGTTTTTAGTCTATCTTTCCATGGCCCTTTATTGCATATAATTTTATTGCATCATGATCTGAGAATAACGCATTTAATATTTCTGCCTTTCTGCACTGAATTGTGAAGTTTTTATGCCCTAGTACATGGTCTATTTTGAGTATGTACCATGCACTGCTGAGAAGGAAGTAAATTCCTTTTTATCCCCATTCAGTTTTCTCCAGAGATCTATTGTATCTAGTTTCTCTAAAATTCAATTCAACTCCTTAACTTCTTTCTTGTTTATTTTGAGGTTAGATTTATCAAGTTCAGAAAGGGGGAGATTAAGGTCCCCCACTAGTATAGTTTTGCTATCTATTTCTTCCTCTAATTCCTTTAACTTCTCCTCTAGGAATTTGGATGTTATACCACTTGGTGGTATATATATTATATGTATTAAGTAATGATATTGCTTCATTATATATATTATATGTATTAAGTAATGATATTGCTTCATTCTTGATGGGGCTTTGTAGCAGGATATAGTTTCCTTCCTTATCTCTTTTAATTAGATCTATTTTTGCTTTTGCATTATCTGAGATAAGGATTGCTACCCCTGCTTTTTTTTACTTTAGGTGAGGCATAATAAATTCTACTCCAACCTTTAACCTTTACCCTGTGCGTATCCCTTTGTTTCAAATGTGTTTTTTGTAGACAGCATGTTGTAGGATTATGGTTTTTAATCCATTCTTCTATCTGCCTCTGTTTTATGGGAAAGTTCATCCCATTCTCATTCACAATAATGATGACTATCTGTCTCTTCCCCTCCATCCTATTCCCTCCCCTGTTTATGTTTTTCTTTCTTCATTCTCCCTTCCCCTCCTTGAAGTTTTCCCTTTTGACTGCACCCTCCCTCAGTGTTCCCTATGATGACTGGGATTTGTCCTTGGTAAGTCAGCCTGGTGGGGCTTCTTCTCTCTCTTGTGTAGTCTGCTTGTCTGCTCTCAAGTCTGAGCTGTACATACCCCACATGCTCCATGCTCCCCCTGTCCAGACCCACTGGCCACTTTCCTGGCCTGGATTCTGCCACGCGCCATCTACAAGTGGATTCTGTCACTCCAGAATCCATTCAGATTCACTTTTTAAGGTTTAGTGATGGGATTCACAGAGGAGCTTAGAGAAGTTACTGCTTCCTTTCTGCTATCTTGGCTCCACCACCATTTAGGTAATTTTAAAATAATAGAAAATTCGATCAGTGAAACAAACACAGAAGAAAACAAATATAGGAATATAGTGTTTGATAAACTCAAAGAGCTCAACTACTGGAATTAGAAATCAACATTTCACAAAATGTACTGGGAAAATTGGAAGGTAATATGTCAGAAATTAGGTTTTGAACAGTATCTCAATTCATATGCAAAGATAAATTCCAAATAGATACATGGCAGATATCAAAGGTTACATTATAAATAAATTAGAAAAGTAAGAAAGTTAATACCTTTCCTAAATATCAATAGATAATGAGATTATGACTAAACAAATGATCGAGAGGATTATAGAAAATAAAAAGAATTAAAATGCCTCCTTGGACAATTTTTGATGAAATAGTTTAAAAGAAGATTGTACCAATAAAAACAATACTATTTAATTTTAAAGGGAAACATATAACTGGGGAAAACTATCTGCAAATATTTTCTCTAGTAAAGGTGTTATAACCAAGATATATAAGGAACCGGTAATATATAAGGAATACATATATTTTAAAAACTAAAGTTGAAAATATTGTAGGCCATATTACTACTGAAAAGGTGATTAAAAGCTATATACGTATATATTCTCTGTAAATCTCATTTCTAAGATATATGGGGATCTGGGTCAAATTTATAAGAATACAAACCAATGTTCATTTGATAAATGTTCAAAGGAGAATAATAGGCAGTTTTCAGAGGAAGAAATCCAAACTATCAATAAACATTTTGAAATGCTCTAAAACACTAATAATTGGTGAAATGCAAATTCAGTTATGAGGTACTAACTTGCACTCATTAGGCTGGTAAAATTGACCAAAAAAGGGGGAAAAGGGGAAAATGCCTAATGATGGATGGGCTGTTGAAAAACAGGTACATGAATACACTGTTGGTAGAACTTTGAATTGCTCCAGATTTTTGGAAGGCATTTTGGAACTATACCTTAAAATCTACTAAACTGCAGGTGCCTTTTAATCCATGCTACTAGTTCTATACTCCTTCCCTTCCTTATTTCCCTCTCTCTCACTCCTTCTCTCCCTTCTTGCCTCCTTTACTTCTTTCACTCCCTCCTTCCATTTTCCCCTCCTTTCTTCCCTTCCTCCCTTCCTCCATCCCTCCCTCCCTTCCTCCCTTCTTTCCTTCTTTCCCTCCTTCCTTCCTTCCTTCCTTCCTTCCTTCCTTCCTTCCTTCCTTCCTTCCTTCTTTCCTTCCTTCCTTCCTTTCATCATTCTTTTTGTCATTCCTTCCAACATAACATTAACAAGGTAGGGAATTCGTTTTGCTTGACTGTACATGTTTATAATGGGTTTTGTTTTCCTTGCCTTTTCAATGGATAGGGAAGGTTTTGGGTAGGAGTAGCTGGGGGGAGGGGGTGGAGAGAAAACAGTATTGATAATAAACAAAAATTTATTTTAAAAAATCTTCTTTTAAGAAATTATTAGAAAGTAAGTAGACCTCCATAAATAATTTTCCACGTTAAACTATTAAAATTTTGACTGGAAACTATAAAGAATACAGGATGTCACTGTACTTTTTTTGTTTTGTTTAGTCTGTTATGGACTCATTGATGGAAAAATTGAAGGTCATTTTAGAAAATTCACTGGTGTTCTCATAACTTTAATAGAAAGAAGGGAAGATCCTTGGCATAGTAGACTTATAAAAGGACAGATATAAGTCAAATAGGATGAGCAAGCATGAGTAGATTGCAATATTCGCTGTTGGAAAATATAACCAAAGTAGGAAGATCAAAAGTATATGTAAGCATTTTAATTTTTTTTTTTTTGGTGGGGAAGGTGTAAAGCCAAGCAGGAGCAGCTTTCCAGAGGACTGCTGCTGTGAACAGCTTCAAAGTTCTGATTACACAGTACAGCAAACTCTCTATTTATTCAGTAACAAATTAAGGCAAAATATTCCCAGAAAACAAAGTACAACATTCACAATGTTATAACTTAACAAATTATCACTAATATGGCCACATAGTTTTCAGCAAAGTGGTCACATAGTTTCAAGCAAAAGATAAAATTCATTTAGTAACTCAATCATTCTTAAGGAGGCAAGCCTCCCTAATTGACACAAAGTAGAGAGGTCAAATTTTTTCTACCCCTGGGTCACATTGTCTTAATCGCCTCAATCAAAAAATCTTCTTTCTTCTTAATGAGACATTAGTTTCCAATCATCCTTAATTAGTAAGTCCTTAACTCAATCATCTAATTGTAAAGGTCAAAGTTCTCCACCCCTAGTAAATCAAGATCTCAGTTTGTGTTAAATACCCAAGGAGAGGTCTCTTCATCTTAACTTGAGGCTGGCTCTCCACTTCCATGGTTGCCCTTCCATGGTCCTAGCTCCTGCCAGCTCCTTGTTGTCCAGCTCCTTGTCCAGTTCCTGTTCTATACTGAAGCTCACAGTGTCTTGCCCACCACAACTCCTTCACTGTTTCTGTTCCTGGGAAGACAAAGCTTAACAAAGCCACAATAACATCCATTCACATTGCTGGCATCCTCATCAATTCACTTTCTGCCTGTGAAATCAACATAGATCCAACAAGAAGGTCTGAGGAATCAGCACAAAATCATTAGTATACTCCTAGGATCTCTGAAAACATCAGCAAGCCCCTCCTCCAGGATTTCTGTATGCATACAACAAGAAAATCCTCTTTCAGGGCTTCTGAACCAGCAGCAAGGTCCCAGGGCTTCTGGAACAATAGCACTGCCCTCTATCAGCAGATGAATCTGACAAAGTAAAATTAAAACAGACAGGAAAAGTACCAACACCATAGCCATGCTTCCTTCCAGTTCTCCTCTCTTCTCATATCTCAGTTCTTCTCAATTCTCAGTTCAGTCCTCAGTTCTCATGTATCTTCTCAGTTCTTCTCACTTCTCAGTTTAGTTATCAGTTCTTTTCTCTCTCTCCAGCAGCCCAGCCACCAGATGCTTGCTCCCAGAAGTTCTGGACTCTCTCAGCTTGTGCTTTTTCCTTATATATGGCATTAGCTCCTCCCTGTTCTGTCCCTTCCTGTTATGTCAACAAGTCCATCCCACAAATTCTGGGTCTTAATACTTGACACAATTATAAACTTGAAACTAAGTGCTAAGTATCTGTTAGCTTGCCAACACCAGGTGCAGGGAACATCTTCAAATTCCCATTACCATAATGGAAGGCCTGGGAGAAGAGAGGCTGAATTTTTAATTGTGATTTGTTTAGGGACTTCTGAAGAGGAAACCCCTTCTACCAAAGTAATTCAGCTGGGGTACTAGAAGAGAATTCCTTAGGAATCCAAATTAATAAAAATTATTTGTCAAGGGTCATATACCCAGAATTTAGTCAAAATTGAGACTTGAACCCCAGTTTTTCAGATGCCCAAGCTTACTCTATATCTACTATACCATGTTGTTTCACATTTGAGTGCTTGTAAACACATAAGTATCCTACTATTATAATGTAAACTCTTTGAGGGAAGGTACAATCTTATTCTTGTCTTTCTATTTCCAAGGGTGAGCACAATTCTTAAGTAATTAAGTAATATGTGCAATTAATAAGTGTCTTTTGAATGCGTGGATGCTGAATGGGTTCCAAATATTCCTATAACCCTCTAGACAAAGAATCCAGGCTTTTTGATTTCCTGAAAAGTCTACAAAAATATATTGATTTATTGTATAATGTTTCCCAAGTCTTGTTCTGACTACCATCAAAAAGACAGCTACAACTGTTCAAGAGATCAAACAAGAGGGGGAAAAAAAGTAGTGGAAGAGGAAAATATTTTAAAATTGTTCTTTATTAGGGAAACACTTTATTATTTTTCATACAAAACAGAGAAGGAAGAGATTATCTGTTTGTAATCCAATAGTGGGATGATTACATTTTGTGGTTTCAAAACCCAAGGACTGGAAGAGCTAATAAAACTATTTCCTCCAGTTTTCACTGAGGTTCTTGGGAGAGCTGGTTTTCACCAAATAAGGCAATATGATAGGAAGAATGCTAAATTTGGAGTCAGGACAACTAAGATTGGATCCTGCATTAGGCTATATGTATCAGCTATGTTTGAGAGTCCTCTGGAGAACAAGGAAACCAAATCAGTCAATGCTTGAAAAAATTAATTCAGACTACTTATTGGAAAGTCAAACACTTAAGCTGAAGTTGAAATACTTTGGCCACATAATGAGAAGGAGCGACTCATTGGAAAATATCCTGCTGTTGGGAAGATGAAGGCAAAAGGAGAAGAGGAAAGCAGAGGATGAGATAGACAGATAATATCATGGAAACAGCAACCATGAGTTTGGACAGACTTCAGGAGATAGTAGAGGATAGAAAGTTAGTATGGTGCATGAGGTCACAAAAAGTCAGACACATCTGAAGGATGTCTATGTTACCATAAATATGTAACTTAAAGTTTTAGATCATGTTTTCTCACTGTAAAGTGGAGATAATAGTACTTAATAATAGATAACATTTACATAGCATTTGAAGATTTGAAAATCACTTCATAAATATCTCATTTTATCCTCACAACATACCAAGAGGATAGGTGCTATCATTATCTTCATTTTATAAATAAGGAAACTAAGGCAGAGGTTAAGAGAATTGCCCAGGGTCACATAGTAAGCATCTGATATTAGATTTGAATTCAGGGGGGCAGAGTCAAGATGGTGGAGTAGAAACAGCACTTCCTTGGAGCTCTTGCTCACACCACTTCAAAATTATGTAAAAAGGGGGATTAAGAATGACCTCTGGGGCTCCAGAACCCACAAAATGATACAGAGAAGCTAACCTCCCGCTGAGGACAGTCCGGCAGCCCACAGCACTCTGGGGGGAGAGCCCAGGTCCACATGAGTGGGACATTTTAGCCCCAGGGTGGTGAGACCAGCAGCTGGCTGGAGGGACCCTAGAACTCCAGCAGCTGTGGCGTTTCCAGAATTATCAACACATAGATGCATAGGACAAAGTAAGAGGTCAGTGCCGTATGGACTTTGGGACTGGTTGGAAGAGCGCCATGGCCTCTTTCCCCTGGGGGTGAGAAGCTGCTGAGGAGCTGGCACAGCTTGCACCACATTGCCACATTGCAGCTTAAGCTCCTGTCCTGCTAACTGTAAGGGCATCTGGCGATCAGACTTGGGAGTAATCACTCTTGCTTTACCCTTCTTGGATCTGGATTGCTCAAAAAGGCAATGAGGAGAAGAATGCCTTAAAAAAGCTAAATTTGCCAGATGGAAAAAGAATCTCAAAAGCTCACTGAGGAAAATCATTCCATTAGAATTAGACTGGAGCAAATGGAAGCTAGTGGCTTTATGAGAAATCAAGATTCTATTAAGCAGATCCAAACAAATGAAAGAATAGAAGGCAACGTAAAATATCTCATGGGAAAAACCACTGACCTGGAAAATAGATCCAGGAGAGGCAATCTAAAAATTATTGGACTACCTGAAAACCATGATCAAAGAAAGAATCTAGAAATCACCCTTCAAGAAATTCTCAAGGAAAATTACCCTGATATTTTAGAACCAGAGGGTAAAATTGAGGTTGAAAGAATCCACACATCACCTCCTGAAAAATATCCCAAAAAGAAAACTCCTAGGAATATTGTAGGCCAGTTCCAGAATTCCCAGATAAAGGAGAGAATATTATAAGCAGCCAAGAAGAAACAATTTCAATATTGTGAAAACACAATCAGGATAGCACAGGATCTGGCAGCTTCTACACTGGGGGATGGAAGGGCATGGAATATGATATTCTGGACGGCAAAGGAGCTGGGATTAAAACCAAGGATCACAACCTAGCAAAACTAAGTAACATGTTTCAGGGGAAAATATCATTCAGTGGAATAGAGGACTTTCAAGCATTCTTGAGGAAAAAAACAGACCTAAATAGAAAGTTTGACATTCAGATACGAGAACTAATAGATGCTTGAGAAGATAAACTGGGGAAAAAATCATTATGAACTTATCAAAGTTGAACTATTTACATTCCTACAGGGAAAAAATGATAACTGTGAATGATGAAACTTTTTTTTTAAGTATGAAAATAGTAGAAGAAGGGTATATGGGCATATGAATACATATGTGAATGTGTGTATATATGTTTTCAGGTATACATAGATAGAGCACACAGGTTGAATTTAATAGGAAGGATGATACTTAAAAAGTGAAATTAAGAGGTGAGAGAATATAATGAGAGGAGATGGTTAGAGACAGAATGGGGCGATCTATCTCATATAGAAGCAAGGTAAAATGGTTACAAGGGAGGGGAAGAACAGGAAGGCAAAAAGGCAAAACCTTATCCTCATTGAATTTGGAACAGGGAGAGAATGACGTACATACTAAATAGGGTTTCTCACCCTACAGGCTAGTAGGGGATAAGGGGATGAGAGGGGGGTCAATGGAAGGGAGAGCAGACTGCGGGGGGAAGTTGGAAGCACCCACTTTTGAAAAGGGACAGGACCAAAGTGGGGATTGGACCAGGTGGGAGGTGGGATAGGAGGGAGGGAATATAGTCAGTCTTTTACAATATATCTATTATGGTAATATTTTGCATAGGTACACATGTACAGTATATACTGAGTTGTTTATCTTCCTTTTAAAACCAAATTTTTAAAAATATATAAATACTATGATTAAAAAGCAAAAAAGATTTGAATTCAGGTCTTCATGACTCCAAATCTAAAAATCTACAAACTCTATAAACCACCTCATCTAAGATTCTGAAAGAGTAGTTGATAGGGTAATGCTTTGCAGACCTTAAAGTGCTAAAGAAATACATTGTTAAAATGTGCACATAAATGCTCTATCCTTTGGGAAACAAACAACTCTGGAAATCATGTGCCATGCCAACCACAGTGATATTCTGAGGTTTCACAGGAATCCATGGTCTATTACACAACTCTAAGTATCCATGATTTCACTGGTTTAAGTAATCCCTCCATCAACACAGGCCACACTAACCCTTCCCTATAGGACGGCTGAAAAGAGTTTTGGTAGCTACAAAACCTGGCCAAACTGTTGACTATTCAGGCTGCTCCTTGAATAGATGTTATCCATTGCCAAAACTCTATCTGAAGCCCTTTCTGTTTTGTAGAACCTGCCAGTATTTGTGCCTGGATAGCACTGATGTTGAAAACAGAGGGCTTCCCCAACAAGAGACATTGTGGACTGTAATGGAGAATTGGTAGATTATGTGTGATTGTGTATGTATGTATGTGTGTGAGTGTATATGCATGTGTATTTATGTATGTGTATATGCATGTGTTTATGTACATATATGTGTGTATGTACAAGTACATATATACACAATACATATATATGTGAGCATGTATGTGTGTATGTATGTATGTATGTGTGTATATATGTGTATATATATATGTATATATGTTTTCCCCCTAGAAATATAATGATATAAGAAGAGAAACATCTTGGCTTAATGTATAGGGTACAAGTCTTGGAAGACATTGGTTCAAATCCTGCCTCTAAGGGTTAATAGTGTTGTAATCATGGATAAATCACTTGATGTCTCAATGTCTAAGAAAATCACTAAGATGCAGATGAGTTGGTCTTCCTGGAAGTAGTTTCTGTGCCAGGAGTTCTCTACACACTCATGAAATCACCAGTCCAAAGAAAAATATGAAGAAGAAAATCAAATACAATGGTTGAGGGGGTGGAAGGGACTAGAAGCAATGGGAAATTTGTACTTTTCAAAAATCGATCACAGATCTAAAGCTTGAAAGGATCTCTGATGCCATGAAATATTACATACTTCATTTCACCACAAACAAATCCCGAAAGAAGAACAATGACTTGTTTCCAAGATCAAAGGAGGTAGTACATGTCAGAAGCTGGATTTAAACCCAGGTCAACTGACTCCAGAGCTAGTCTCTTTCTGCTCTAAAATGCCACCTTAGACAATTAGTTAAGTGATACTGCAAGTGATTTTGTTTTCATCATTGTGGGTGCTTGCTTCATGAATGAATATTGTAGCCTTTTTTTTTTACCTTAATAGCTAGTTTTCAAAACCAGTTATGATTGGAAAAAAAGTCACCATTTTGCCATTAACCTCCAGGTGATTAGTCTTTCCAAACTTACCTAGTCCATAGCACAAACAGAGAATGGAAAAACCATCTGCCACCAAGCTCATAGGCAAATTTAACTTGACTTTTCCAAAATTCATGCTTTGCTCAAATAACCTTTGAAAGGTTATTCTAAGATAATGTTTAATAATGAGTTTTCAGAGTAGGACTTACATGGAAATTCAACATCATGAAAGAAACATAAAAAGATTGAGAAACATTGAGAGTCATATCATGGCAAAGAATTTGCACTCTTTTCCCATGTTACTGAAACAGAATTTGGTGAGATTTTCCTGCTCTTTGCCCCTTATTTGTAAGTATCATGTACCTGTCCTTCATACTCTACCTCTATCTAGAGATAAAAGGGCTACCACCATGATCGTGACCTCTGGTTACTTTGTTTTTGCCTAATATTATGTTTTTTCATGCCCAACACACTACTTCATGGCTATCTCCATGGTACACTGCCAGGACTGTATCTCCATTTCACTCTCTTCTCCAACTCTAGCTCTGAGAACAGTAATCAAATAAACCCTACTATTCCTGGAAAAGATATGGCAATCAATTGACATATGACTCCAATCACCAAACCCTGAACTCTACTCCCTCTGTATGTATTGTATTTTTCATTAGAATATAGACCTCTTGAGGACAAGAAATGTCTTTTTACTTTGAGTTTGTATCCCCACCACTTAACACTTTGCCAGGCACATAATAAGTATTTAATGAAAGTCTTTCTTTCTTTCTTTCTTTCTTTCTTTCTTTCTTTCTTTCTTTCTTTCTTTCTTTCTTTCTTTCTTTCATCCATTTTATCCCCTTTGAAGAAAACCAGAGCTATTTTTCAAACCTGGGGCTAAAGTAACTCTTGTTCAGAGAATTAATGCTTTAACTTTGTGTCAGTGAATGCTCCTGGGGAACAAAATCATACCCCATAGGTTCTCAAGGCTGTGGAATTACTCATATAAGTGTCAGAATATGGGCAAAACAAACTTGATTCCTGCAGAGAGAGTTTCCACTCATTGAAAAACTGTTTCATACTGCTTCAAATTCACCAGCCAAACTTTCCACCCAAGGTTGTGGTAATATTTTGATTCTGTGGGAAACAATTAAGTACTCTCATGGTGGAGAATTTTATTGCATTTTTATCTCCTTTGTCCTTGCCCTAAAACCAAAAATTGTTCAAGATTGAAGCCAGTTCTCAGGAGTTGGAACTTAAGGAGTTAGATTCAAAGTCATCAAAATGAATAGCAAATGCATTAATTGACTCAGCCAAAGGAAAACATTTCAAGAGGGGATGGAATGTAGAAAGTCTACAGAGAACACTATTGAATTTAGTACTGGATTGTGGGTGGAAAACATTCACTCTTTGAAGGCAAATACATAGCAGTCAATACTGGATTGGGATCTGGAAAGGTCACTTGGTCAATCTCATTGCCTTCAGGTAAAATCACAGGAAACCATGTCAGGAAGGGATGTTTGATCCTTGTTTGACATTTGTTTCTGATCATGTTTCACTTACTGAGATAGAGTAGGTCAAAATCAAAGTTCGGATCTCTACTGCTGGGCTAAATAGAACAGATTTGTCAACTTGCCTTCCAAGGGTATTAGAATGACTAAGTGCTAACTGAATGACTTGATCTGGAACATTTATTACATTACTTACATCCTTCCCCTTCTCTCCATTCTTACCATCTCAGCCCCACCTGTTTCTGTCTGGAATATTGCAAAGCCTTCTAACAGAAATACCTGTTTTTGATCTGTCTCTTACACCTTTGCCAAATGGATACTTCTAAAACATAAGTCCAGCCATTCCATCTCTTACTCAAAAATCTTCAGTATTTCCCAATTGCTATCAAGATCAGAAACAAATGCTCATCCTCATATGTAATTAGGGCAGCCTGATGGTACAATGGTTAGGTTGCTGCACCTGGAGTCAAGAAGATTTATCTTCTTGAGTTCAAATCTAGCCTCAGATACTTGCCAGCTGTGTGATCCTGGACAAGTCACTGAACCCAGTTTGCATCATTTTCATCATCTGTAAAATGACCTGGAGAAGGAAATGGCAAAACACTCCAGGGTCTCTCTCTGGCAAGAAAATCCTAAATGGAGTCATGAAGAGTTGGACACAACTGAACAACATATTTAAAGCCTACCACAATCAGAACCCTACCTACTTTCCTAGTCTTATTTATGACACTTCTCCTCCCATCCTTGACTTCAGGAAATGTAAAATGATCTCCATGCTTGATATTCTATCTCCTACTTCTGGTCTTTTTGTACAAGGGGTTCCATTGTTGCCATAGTCTCTTTCCTTATTGCCATCTTATAAAATCTCTAGCTTCTTTGAGACTCTAACTCAGATAATCCTTCTTACATGATGCTTTTTCCGATCCCTCCAGTTATTAACACTCTGTCTTTCTTATATTATTTGCTTTTTAGTGTGTCTTGGCCTGTATTTCTATGTTGTAGATACTTTGTGCATATTCTGTTTCACCTCAGTAAGTAGAGTGTACTTTCTCCTTGAAAACAGGAACTGCCTCTGTTTTTATCTTTGCATATGTGCCATATATGTGTGTATGTATGTGTGTTTACACACACACATATTACCTAATGCATATTTGTTAAATTGCTTTGAACGGAATTTTATCCCCATATAATAGTTTCCAATTGGCATGGAAAGAACTGAAATAATATTTCCTGGTCCAATTATTTTTGCTGAACAAATTGGATCAATATGCAGAGATCCCACCAGTTGCTTATGGACTGACTTAAAAATGGTTTATCTGGTGAGTAGTGCAGTCATAACAACCTTCAATCTTACATAAGATGTCCCTGTGGCCAAAGGCATCATAACTACTTAGGTTTTTTCTCTAGCCAAAATATGCTTTGGTGGCTTGGACAAAGAGCAAATATTTGGCTGATTTTCCTTAAATTTATTTTATCTCTTCTTTTAAAACTGAAGGAATTTCTCCTAATAGGAAAATAATAATTAAAAAATCTCTTCCCCTTATTTATATTTTAGTTAAATTACTACTTAAAAAATAACAATATCCTGGTATTAAGTCAGACAGAAGATGTGTGTTCACATTAGGTGATACAGATGTACTTATTTGAGTCTTAAATTTTCTCTGTTTTGAGTATATTGCTATATATTGCTGCCATGTGAAAATTGTTCAGTTGGGTGGGACTCTCTGTAACCCCACTTGTGGCTTTATTGGCAAAGATAATAAAGTGGTTTGTCATTTCCTTATCTAGCTCATATTACAGATGAGAATACTAAGGCAACTAGAGTTAAATGATTTGCCCAAGGTCACACAGTTAGCAAATGTCTGAAGCCAGATTTGAACTCAGAAGATGGACTTTTCTTTTTTTTCAAAACCTTTTCAAGTTTCCTGTTTAAATGTTTCTGAAATAGTTTGTTCTAACTGGGATATGAGCTCTTTTGGGAATCAGTGCTAAAGGATACATTTATCATAGAAATCTGTATTAGAAGAATTTTTTAGAAATAACTCATTGCTAGGGGCACCCTCAGTCACTAAGGGGACAAACCTTTGTTGTTGTTGTTCAGTCATTTCTGTCATATTGGACTCTTTATGACCCCATTTAGCGTTTTCTTGGCAAAGAATTAGAATGTTTTGCCACTTCTCCAGTTCATTTTACAGAAGAAGAAACTGAGGTAAACAGGGTTAAGTGACTTACTCAAGGTCATAGGTAGAAAATATCTGATGCCAGATTTGAACTTGGAAAGAAGAATCTTCCTGATTCCAGATCTATCCAGTACACCACCAAGCTACCCAAGGAGACTTAACATCGAAGAATTTATATACAATTTAACTCATATATTGGAGTAATACCAGGTTCAGAAGACACATCAATGAGAAAAGATGGGTCTCTGTATTAAGGGGAGAGGTGAAAATTATTCAGTTTTGATCATATGAGATGAAAGGCTCAATGAATGCATAGATGAATGGAGGAAAAAGAATTATTTAAGTATTTTAGTATGTGTTAAGCACCATGATAAGTGCTAACTATACACACAAAAGTAAAGACAGTTCCTGTCCTCAAAGAGCTGACATTCTAACAAGGGGAAACCACAGGGAATTGGTGGCCAGAGAGGGGTAATTTGATCAACATACAGGGGTGGGGAACCTGTGGTCTCAAGGTCGCATGTGGCCCTCTAGGTCCTCAAGTGAACCCTTTGATTAAGTCAAAATTTTCCGGAACAAATCCTCTTAATAAAATGATATGTTTTATAAAACTTAGACTCAGTCAAAAGGCTACACCCAAGTGGTTTCAAGGCTGAAGGTTCTCCACCCCTGATATTCTAGAACATTACAGGGATGATGAAGGAGGCCAGGTATAAGTAGATAGAACAACCCTTCTAGGAACAATGGCAGAGGTCATTTGATTCTCTTTCCAGAACTGAGGAGTTAGAAGGTAGTGTGTGTAGGGAGGTATGGGGGGTGGGGTGTTGAGGAGAGGGTGTGATGGAAAGGTTAAAAACAAATCAACAAGGTAGTTAATGAGGCTGTTGAGAAAATGGCCAAAGAGTAGAGTAGAGAGTAAAGTGAAACATGGCTGGGACTTTCCTGAAGTAGCAGGTTAAGAAAGAGTTACCAATGAGAACTCCAGTGCATCACTTCTAAGGATGAAAGGGTTAAACCTTTCAGGGTAGGAAGTGTAGTGAGTGTAGGCAGCAAGACTGAAGAGATGACAAGGAAGTGTGTAGCCAGAGAGTTGGGAGGGTATATAAAGCATTTTTTATACTACAAAGTACTTGGAACAGTGTCTGGCATGTAATAGTTATAATAGGTAACAATTGCTGCTTGTGCTCAATCCTGTGGGAGGAAAAATCCATGGGAGCCCCAGAAGAATGGAATGTGACCCCTCCTTCTCAGGAGATCATGGTCAGCTTAGGGTTCCATCTGGCATTGGAAGCCCGCCGGCTGAGAGGGCAACCAGTTGTTAGACATACTGTAAAAGACATTCCTGCCTTGGATTAGGAGATTTGACCTCTAAGGTCATGTCCATTTCTAAAATCTTATGATTCCAAGTTCGTGGAACTTGAATTCATGGAACATGAATGAATAATAAGAGCTATATGTAATTAAGTGCTTTGGTACCAACTGGAACAGTAAGAGATGTGGTAATTCAGAGAAAATGGGAATCATTAAAGACTGGAATGGTCAGGGATAGATACATGAAGAATGTGGTGTTTGAGCTGATTCTTGAAGGATAGATGGCTTTGCAGAGTTAGAGGGGGGAAGGAGGTGAATCACATAAAAATGGTAATGATGATGATGATGATGATGATGATGATGATGATGATGATGATGATGATGATTACTCACAGTTATATAGTGCTTTACAATTTGCAAACCCCTTTACCTACAGTGTCTCATTTGAGTAATAGTTTGCAGTGGAAAATACACATGATATATGTGTGGACATTCAAATGACAGCTGAATAAAGTATTGGTAATGTGGAGTATAGGGAAGAATGTAGTCAGAAATAAATTTCAAAATGTAGAATGATGAGAATATTCATCAGATCCTATAAGCAGACTCAAGAAATCTAAACTTAGATTTCATTCAGTAGGCAAAAGAGACCATCAAGCTTTTTTTGAGGGGGTGAAACCAAATTGGTTTTTAGAAAATGTTATTCTGGCTGTAACAAAAGAAATATTATCTGTCAACTAAGAAATTGTTTCTTTCATCCATATAAGAGGCATTGAGATCCTCAACATCACTTAAAATAGAGAGGAAAGAACAGGTATGAGATTGAAAGACAGACATTACATTGTGACTGAACATGGGGCATAAAGAAGGAACTTGATTCACCATTGGTTTTGATTGTAAATGACAGGGGGCTGTTTTGGAGAAAGATGATGACTTCTGTTTAGACTCACTGAGTCTGAGTTTGAAGTAAGACCTTCCAGTGGAAATGTGTGGGATCCAATTGGAAGTAAGAAAGTAGAATTTGTACCACCCAATAGGACTGGAGACATTTATTTGAAAGTGATCTACATGGAAACAATGAATGGCTGAAGTTACAGTTAAAGCCTCACCATTGAGTGATGGTTTCCTATCGCAAAATGTTTGAAAAAAAAGCACTGAACTTAGAGTTAGTGGCTTTTCCTAGTTGTTTTTTTTTTGTTGTTGTTGCAAAGGACATTTATATTTTATATGCCTCATATTCCCCATCTATACATTTGGACTAGTTGATCCCTAAGCCTTCTTCTAGCTTTTGATCCTGGAATAGTATTTAAAGACTGTGGGACCTCATCCTTCAGGCTGTTTCATAAATGTTGATTTCTATGCATTTATCACTAAACTTTTGTAAAGCCAAGCACAAACAGCTTTCCAGGGGACTGCTGCTGTGAACAGCTTCAAGGTTCTGATTATATAGTATAGTGAACTCTCTATCTATTCAATAATAAACTAAGACAAAGCATTGACAGAAATCAAAGTACAGCATTCATAATGTTATGACATAACAGCTTACCACTAGAGTGGCCACATAGTTTTCACCAAAGTGGCCACATAGTTTTAAACAAAGTATAATCATTTAGTAAGTCCTTAACTGAATTATACTTAAGGAGCAGGACTCCTTAAGGGACACAAAATACAAAGGTCAAAGTTCTCCACCACTAGGTCACATTGAATTATAATCTTCTCAATCAGCATTTAGTACCCAAGAAGAGGTCTTTTCATCTTGACTCGATGCTGGCTCTTAGCTTCCATGGTTCCTCTTTCATGTTCCCAGTTCCTGCCCCAATCTACCTGACTGTCACCAGGATTCAAAGGCAGGCAGCTCTCAGCATCTTGTCCAGTTCCCCATCCAGTTCCCATTCCATATTGAAGCTCAAAGTGTCCAGTTTACATCAAGTCCTTCAAAGTTCCTGTTTCTGAGAAGACAAAGCTTAACAGAGCCACAATATTCATACACATTGCTGTCACCATCATCAATTCAATATCTGCCTGTGAAATCAACAGAAACCCACAAACAATATCCTAGAGGTCAACACAAAATATCACTAAAGTCTCAGGACCTCCAAAACCCTTCCCCAGGACTTCTGTAAACAGACAACCAGAAAATCCTCTTTCAGGGCTTCCAGAAATGTCTCAGGGCTTCTGCACAAAGTATTACAAACAAAAATCAACACAGACAGAACAGACAAAAATAGAGTCCTGGGATACCACCAGTTTTCTCCTTCTCAACTCTATTACCACAAGTGTTATCTTCTCAATTCTGCTCAGTTCTCTTCTAAGTTCATCTCAGTTCTACTCTCTCCAGCCTAGGCCTCTCCTTATATATGACTGTTAGGTCCTGCCCTTCCTGTTTCATCAGCAGCAGGAGTTCACAAGTTCTAGGTTACACAAGTTCTGTTTCTCAACATAGACTTGATACAATCATGGGCAAGACTCAAAAGAAATTTGAACTCAAATAATGTGTCAACTGAATAACAGAAACAAGGCCTTAAGTACTTCTTTGCTACAACATTCAAACACATTCTTCTGTATTTATTAAGTTGACAATATTTAAAAATAATAATGGGTGAAAATCTCTACTGTATACATCACCAGTATGATTACAGTTCAATGCTATTTCTAGGAGAAAAATTCTTAAGACTTGTCCAATTACTTTCTTTTTGCTTTATCAAAACCAGTGGAGGAACACTTTTGTAGATATAGAGATTAGGAAATAAAATAACTCATACTTTGCCAAAAATGGACAAGCTAGGCATCTTTCTTCTGATATGGTGTTTGTGGAGGAATCTAACTGTGACAGATTTGAATGTGCCACTAAACTTTTTTTTTCACTAAACTTAATTTATATCTTCTGAGATTCTGTTATGGATTGAATCTAAGTTTTCGTTAACTAATGGACATTTGTGTGTTTTAATATTTTTTTTCTTGTTTGGTTTAGATTTTGGAAGAATCCATGGAAGGACAGCCTGCCAAAAATGACTCTAGTTATGGTAATTCGTCTGGGATTCCATCTCTAAAATGACATTATAGGGCTATACAATAGCTAGCAGTACTAAATTCTATCAGCCTTGAGCCTATATTATTACTCAAGGAAAAAAGCTATCTCTTGAGTCCTTTGTCACCAAGCTCAAGCACAATATGATGGCATTAACATGGAGGGGTGTGTTTTTATAGTTTTTCTTTTAAGAGTTTTATTCTTTTACCAACATATCCAATCAGTTGTATCAAAAGGAACATCCGTATTTGCTTCGAACATTAATCTACCTTAAAATGAAAATTCAAGTGTTATTAGTCATTCATATTTTAATCCATAAACTAAGAACAGCACATTATATCTAGTGGTTTTCACATCCCCCTCCCCTTTTCAGTCTTTTTTTTTCCTGATAGAACTCTGTAGGCATTGCACATAGAGTCATTAGGGATAAATCAAGCAAAAAGAAAAGCTGTTTTCTCGTTCTTTGTATAGGGTAACCATATAT